>JAQQZT010000001.1:23655742-23671331 GCA_030068275.1 Clarias platycephalus
ACACACACACACACACACACACACACACACACACACACACACACACACACACACACACACACACACACACCAACAAACCCAATCATGATTATCATATGCTGCTGGATGTTCCACAACAAACATGCCACAAATACTGGTTAGTTTGAATGTTTGAGGAAACACTGAATTTAACTGAGTTTAAACGTCCAGAAAGCAGACCAAAGAGTGCACCCAAATCCCGATTACGCAGTTCGAGCACACACAGTAAACTAGTAAGTAGTGAAAGACACTACTGATGTCATGATCGGTGTGATTTTTTTTGTTTGTTTGTTTTTTGTTTACATGGCCATGAATGAAAGACTCATTAAAATGGTTAAAAAAAAAAAAAAAAAAAAAAGGAGCGACTTTTAAAAGTAGTTTATCTTCAGTACAAATTACTGTTTGGTAAAGACAAAAAAAAAATGTATAAAACATTTTAATACAAATTTTTGTTTTTGTTTTTTTTGTAATTGTAGAGGCCTTCTTCTGAAGTGTGTATACATTTTTTGGCTGTCTCTGTATAAACGCAAATATTTTTAAAAACATTGTCATTCCACATCTGTGCACAGAATACTCAGAAAAATGCAAAAAAAAAAAAGGAAATCCAACTAATAGAAGACATTCAGTATTTAAATACATCTACATTTCATTGTGAAATGAAAGGCGTATACATTTTTATTTAGATGGATTTTATGACTTATTTGCTGCTTGTGAAAATTTATATGTTGTAAAATATCTCTCTCTCTTTCTCTCCCCTGTGACAGTTTATTCTCCAGACATGCCTTCTCGGCTTCCAGTACAGGACATTTTTGCAGGTCTTGTGACCAGTATTGGCACGGCCATCCGATACTGGTTCCATTATACGCTGGTGGCCTTTGCCTGGCTGGGAGTTGTACCTTTGACAGCATGTAAGTGTTTCACACCTTACAGTACTACATGTACAGTACCAAAGGAAAGTTTTTAGACCCTTTCACATTTTATCTAAGAATGCATTAAAATATTTTTTTTCTACACACAATACTCTACAATGACACAGCTGTTTGGAGAGTTTTTGTTGATTAAAAAAATGTATAAATAAAAAAATTTTAGTATTCAGACCCATCACTATGGCCGCAGTGACAATGAAGGATGCTACAAGCTTCAGTTCTCGCCAGAGCTGCTCTTTTCAGTTCAGGTCCAGACTTTGGCTGGGCCACACCAGGATTTTCACAGAGTTCTTCTGAAGACACCGATTTTTAACTGCTACCCCAGCCCGAGATCCTAAACGCTCTGGAGAAAGTTTTCACTCAGGATAGGTCTTTATTTTATCTGCATTAATTTTCGTTTTATGAAGCTGCCACCACAGTGTTTGCCTGTAGGGATGGTTTTAATAAGGTGATGCACAGTGTCTGATTTACTGATTACAAATAGTTATTTTTGTAATCAGACCAAAGGATTTGGCTTCCTTTTTTTCTTTTTCTCTGATATACACCGTCTATTGTGACACTGCATATATTCTTATTATGACCAATGATTTTGATTAGGCACAGGTGGACTCCAGTCAAGTTGTAAAAGCATCTCAAGGACCATTGATATTAGTAGGATGCACCAAAGATTAATTGCAAGTGTCGTAACAAAGGGTCCACACACACTACCGCTCAGAAGTTTGGGATCACTTTCTAACTCCATGGTCGTTTTTGATTTAATTATAAAACAATGCAGAGGGTGTTCAAAATATACAATAATCTCCTTTGAACAGTTGATATTGAGATGTATCTGCTACTCATGATCTGTAAAGCCTTCATAACGGCTCTAATCTGAGGTACTGTTTGTTAATTGGTGATTTTTGAGGCTGGTAACTCTAAATGAACTTCTCCTCTGCAGCAGAGGTACGTTTTGGTTTTGCCTTACTGGGATGATCTTCACGTCATTGAGAGCCAATTTCATCATGATGGGTTCTGCAAATGTACTTGACAATACTGTTCTTGCAAGAATGATTCCAGAAAGGCTGACCTCCGTGTCTTAAAATAACAACTGACTGTTGTTGTTACGTAGAGACGTAGAGAATTGAATTACCCAATTCTCTACGTCTAGTTTCAGAAGCCTATTTCGTCACTATTATGTGATGAACAAAAAGCTGTTTCTGTTCTTTGACAGGTCGAATCTATAAATGTCTGTTTACCGGGTCTGTAAGCTCCCTCCTGACGCTGCCGTTAGACATGCTTTCCACGTAAGTGAAAAAACTATTAAATAATCAAATGTAAAAACAGATTTGGCAAAACAAACCATAAGGAATCCTTTACTGGAGTGTGTTTTTAGGGGGGGGGATAAAAATGATCCAAATTCTATTCTGTAGATACACAGAATTTTCTCACTTATTTAATTTTTATGTTTTGACTGAACGTGTGTGTAGGGAGAACCTGCTGGCGGACTGTCTGCAGGGCTGCTTCGTGGTGACCTGCACACTCTGCGCCTTTATAAGTTTGGTGTGGTTACGGGAGCAGATTGTTCACGGTGGTGCTCCACTGTGGCTGGAGCAGAACCAACAGCAGCCTGCCAATGCAGCGGGGCAGAATAATGAGGTGCCCCCCCCCCCCCCTCTCTCTCTCTCTCGTGTGTGCACACACACACACACACACAGAGTCACAAAAGGTCCGTTTTGGCTGAGTTTGCTCACCATCACGCTTGCATGCACAAAGGAAATTTCTGACCAGAGTTCACGTCTGTAGAGCTTTTTGACAGTTGATTTCCTTGACAGAGGTATTATATACAGTGTGCACCATGACCTTCTTTGTTTATTGTGTTCTGGTTCTCTGTTAATTATCTTTTTGATCTGAGTATCATGGTGTGCTCAGACTCAGCCTGTATACCCTCATTACCCCTAGGAGCAAACATTACAAAATCTTGTTTTTGACTCTTTGAACAGATTCTAGTCTGATATTTTCACAGATTTTTGCCAACCTTTTATTAAAATCTAAAGATGATCCAGTTCCATTAAAATGAATTGTTTATTAATCCACTCACACTCCAGTCTTAATGAACATATCAATGCTTCAGCTTGTCATTTGGTATAAACACTTTTCCTTTTTGGTTAGGCTCCAGCTGCAGGTAATGGAGGTGTGGAGAATCAGCCTGCTCCAGCCCCGGCCGATCCCCCTGCAGATAACGCGGCAGCAGCCGAGGTGCTCGACCCCCAACCCGACCAAGCCGAGGAAATGGAGATGGACAACGAGGATGAGGAGGAGGCGGGCGCAGAGGACGCAGCCGATGTCAATAATGGTGCACAAGGTACATGGGTGCCAAATAATCAAAGATGGATAATAAACAATGTCATTATTCAACCAAGAAAAAAAAACTATGATTAGTGATATCTAAAAGAAAAGGTTTATTTATTTACTTTAACAATTTACAATCTAGGCTTGGCTATCACAGTAACATGACAACCTGCTACACTATGTAATGAGTCTCTCAAAACACCAGCAGGTGACCTGGTTAGGTTTTGGAATTGATCCAAACAGGGTCAAAGTCGTAGCAAGGTCAAATTTCTGAAATAGTAACAAATGCCGACTGGACTTGCTGGTGTTCTTAGTGTCGTGTTGTACTTGTTTTTATTTTCAAGAAAGAGGCAGTTATGGATGCTATGATTTAAATCTAGTTCTAAACAAAAATTTGGAACAATTATGATGTCATTCGTTAATGAATTTAAAATGTGAATTGTTGAAAATTTGCTGAGCTGCAAGAGAAATAAAACACATTGCGATGTTTCAAGAGTCAACAGTTTTATTGTCACATGCACCCGAGAGAAGGGAATAAAACTTACTCACAAAAGTGAGTGCACCCCTCACATTTCGGCAACCACTTTATTATACAGTATGTTATCAAGGGACGATACTGTAAAAAATTGGATATACTTTAGAATAGTCTATGTGCAGCTTGTATAGCAGTACAGATTTACTGTCCTCTAACAATAACGCGACATGCAGACTTTATTGTTTAAATAACTAGGAACGGAAATGAGTACACCCTAAGTGAACATGTCAAAACTGTGTCCAAAGTGTCAATATTTTGTTGTGAGCACCAATGTTAGCTAGCATGGCCTTAATCCTCCTGAGCATGGAATTCACCTGAGCGGCACATGTTGTTGCTGGGATCCTCTTTCACTCCTCCATAATGATGTCACAGCGCTGCTGGGTGTTAGACACGTGGCACTTTGCCACCTTCCGAAATACTTGGCCACTGACAAACACATGAACTTGATGAATAGGACAAGTGACTTTGCATGGTTAAAGATGTACAGCTGTTATCACTTAGGGTGTACTCACTTTTGTTACCAGCTATTTTGACAATAATGGCTGTATGTTGAGTTATTTTCAGATGACAGGAAATCTATATTGTTATACCAGCTGCACATAGACGACTACAACAAAATTATATATCCAAGTTTAATTTTTATAGTATTGTCCTTTAAGAAGATATGTTAAAATGTTTGTTGTGATTAGAGAGGTGTACTCACTTTTGGGAGTGAGTGTACTAGTACAATGAAAATTCTTACTTTGTTTACTCCTCTCGAGAATGACGGGGTAGAAAAGGGGGGAACAACCATAATTTACAATACAAAATATGCTAAAAAATATAGAGTATACAGTAAAGTTTAATAGAACAATAAAAAATAGTAACTTAAAAAAAGGTAATGAGAGAGAGAAAATAAAATCTGTATTCTAATTGGAAAAACAACCAACAATAAAATAATTTTTCACAGTATGTTTTACTGTTGAATAATCACACCATCACAGGTTAGGTTATTTTCCTGTAAGCTGGATGCTGCATTGTTTGACTCCTTTTTATTCCTCATTGTCTTTACTTGTATTATTAGTAGAATTTATTACTACTAAACAGTAAGGGCTAGTTTATTATCAAGCAGTAAAAGCTAACATTCAGTGTTTTAAGGTACCTTTAGAAGTAGACTTCACTGACCCCAAATGTCAAATGAAGAGTTTTTAAGGTAGTCTGAATGAGTTTTGTATGATTGACAAGCTGCAGTTTCTTGATACACAAGCAGTCTCAGTGATCGTAAGGCTTAAAACAAAGTAATCATAGGTTCCATGAATTATCCAACACAGGGTGCCTTGCTTTATCCGTGTGATGCTGTATATTTGTAAATCAGTATGTTTATTCTATTGAATGCTCCTGTTGTACGTTGTGCAGACGATATGAACTGGAATGCTTTGGAATGGGACCGTGCTGCTGAGGAGCTCACATGGGAACGGGTGAGGCTGCTTTTAATCCTCTGTCATGCTTTAATACTTGCCACTGCTGGAAAAATATTCTGTATATGATGTTTTTTTCCCCCCTTTATAGATGCTTGGGCTTGATGGATCCCTCGTTTTCTTGGTGAGTGAATGAAATTTGGCATGGTTTGTAAGCTATTAAGAATCTGTCAATAGAGATTTCGAGCCCCAGCTGTGAAGGCAGCTGGTATAATCTGAATATTGACACTCACTCTTGGGTTGCAGGAGCATGTATTCTGGGTGGTGTCTCTCAACACGCTCTTCATTTTGGTTTTTGGTATGCATCAATTAGATTTCTCTTCAAATATACTTTGTGTAGTGCATCAAATATTTTAATATATTTTTTAAATGAAATATTTCCACTTTTCCTGTGTAGCTTTTTGTCCATACCATATTGGACACTTTTCAGTCGTGGGACTTGGTTTTGAAGATTACGTAAGTGCATACAATATCATGAAGTCTGATATTTCCCCCTAATGGGCGGCTGCGTATTCATTGAAATTTTGTGGTCTCAGGTTCGCGCTTCTCACTTCGAGGGCCTCATCACCACCATTGTGGGCTATGTCCTGTTGGCGGTAACGCTCATTGTATGCCATGTATCCTTTCACGCACCACTGATCTTTGACTATTGTATTAGCCATGAGTTTTTTGGATAAGTTATAATTTATAATTGTGACATTTACATTATACGATGCATCATAGAGGGAAAATAATTTGTTCGTCAAATGCTGTGTCGGAAAGTGAGAAGAATTTTTTTTTCTAAATGAACATTTTAAGGGCTTAGCTGCATTGGTGAGATTCCAAAGATCACGGAGATTGTTAGGAGTCTGTTATATTGTGGTTAAGGTGAGTATATAGTGTGTGTTCTCAGATCATTGCTTATTGTTTGATCTATCTGAATTGCTGAAGTAAAATTTCGGTAACGTTTAAAGAAAAACCTTAGGGCTTTTACAACAAAAATATCATAAGTACATTACCTGCTTAGTAGTTTTATTCATATATATAAATAAATTGTACAATATTTGTTCTAAAATGAATCTGATTTTCTGCAGGTGTCGTTGTTAGTCGTCGTAGAGATCGGTGTATTCCCTCTCATCTGTGGCTGGTGGCTGGATATCTGCTCCCTGGTTTGTGAATTTGTTCAAGCAAGCTGTTCATTATTCTCAGTAAAAATTTTAAGTCAGAATTTCTCATTTCTGACCCTTTTTAATTTACAGGAAATGTTTGACGCATCCTTAAAGGATAGAGAGCTAAGTTTTGAGTCAGCTCCTGGCACCACCATGTTCCTGCACTGGCTTGTAGGCATGGTCTACGTCTTTTACTTCGCATCCTTTATCCTGCTGCTTCGTGAGGTACCTTATTCTTTACAGTGTTGTTTTTAGAATAAACATCCAGGATTGTTCTCATTCTGTTTAATCTCTAAGAGATTCCGCTCACGTCCATTGATAACAGGTTCTCAGGCCTGGAGTCTTGTGGTTTCTCAGAAACCTTAACGATCCAGATTTTAACCCGGTCCAAGAAATGATCCATCTTCCGATATACAGACATCTGAGAAGATTCATACTATCAGTGGTGAGAGCATCTAGGCTTTGCTGGGAAATATTTATTTATCTACTAAGTTAAATGTATGTATGTTTCAAGACATTACTAAAACTACGGGTGCAGCTTAGTTTGAATATGACCAAGTTTGTTGGTGAGAACGTGAATGTGTCTTATATACTTAATCACGGTTGTGACTGTGTGGCACATGTGAGCCAGTTTACTGGATAATTAATCTGCTAACAGTTTTCTAATGATACCAAATGTATTGAAGCTTTGAGCAGTGTTTGTGGTAAACTTGAGTAACTTCATCCTAATGTTAGATTTCATATTACTAAAACTGTTAAAGTTGAATATTTAACATGTCATGTTCAGGGCTGCTTTACTTAAGTTTTAATTTTCATCCCTGTTCTTTTATCCAACCCGTTTCCACGTCTCATGTTTTAGGTCGTGTTCGGGTCGATAGTCCTGTTGATGCTCTGGTTGCCCATTCGGATAATCAAACACATCTTGCCAGCCTTCCTTCCCTACAACGTGATGCTCTACAGGTAAACATGGTTCACATCTGACACGAGACTGTAGAAATTCCCGTGACGGTTACATCATGTGCAACTGTTTCAAACCAATTTGTTCTGCGTCACTTGAACATGTCGCACATATTCATTCGATTGGGAGTGATATTTTCATACTAACTAGCTAATAAGCACGTTAGCTGTTGCAGCACCAGATTAAAGTTAGAGTTTAAACATTTAATGTAAAGTTTTTGTTTAGATTTAATAGTGGATGAGTGTGATGAGTCATAACCTTACCTGGATGTGTTTCATCATATGGAGCACATGTTACACATTATGTGTGTATTCCCTCATGAGTACCGCTAACGCAATAAGCAGCAGCTGGAGTACTCTGCTGCTTAATTACACAAGAGAGAGGTTTGAGATTCTCACTTGTCCTTCTACTTTGTGTGTATGTGTGTGTGTTTGTTTCAGTGATGCTCCAGTGAGTGAGCTGTCCCTAGAGCTCCTTTTGTTGCAGGTGGTTTTGCCTGCTCTGCTGGAGCAGGGACACACACGGCAGTGGCTAAAGGGATTGGTGAGAGCATGGACAGTCACCGCTGGCTATTTACTGTGAGTCTCATTAGCACATTCAAACATTTTAAATCCTGGGTAAGGGGAGCTGACTAAAAAATTAATTATGTAACCAGCTGGCAGATCTTCATTATTTTCATTGTGTTTCTTTGGTCTCCAGTGAATTAAAAACCCCTTAGACCAACTGCTCTTTTTATTCTGTTAGAATGGACAGTTGAGAGCGTCCACTTTCATCCGTGGACCTCATAGCAACTCTCTTAAGCTTAAGACTCACTATATTGTTGGCCTTCAGAGACAAAGTCAAGGGCGACTGTTATTATTTTTTGGATTTTCTCCCTAAATTAGTAGTGTCCAATTCCTCCCCGTCACTAGGGGGCTCCCACATTACTACTACTACCACTCAGTCGAGAGGGAAGAAGATTATCATGTGTTTCCTACAGCCGACCGCATCTTTTCGAACTGCTCACTCGCGCACCGTTGGGGGCGGCGTAACACACTCGGAGGACAGCGCTATCCTCTCCTTTCGCTTGCATGAGCTCACAGACGCCCCTGATTGGCTGTAGAGCCGTGATTAATGTCGGGACACTAAGTATCTCTCATCCCTCCCCTCTGAGAGAGCTCGGCCAATCAGTTCTCTCTAGACCTTCGGCTGCGAGAGGTTACAGCATCACCCGGGAATCGAACTCACGATCTCCGAAGGCCCAAGCGTGATTGTTAATGCAAACATTGTTAGTAGTTTTAAAACTCCAGTAGATTCTACAGGGTGGACCATAAGTTTCCATACATAGGAAAAATACATTTATTATTTATTATAAATGTATTATTAATTATATCTTACTATATCATATTTTTTAATATATATCCTATAACATTTGTCCTTCGAATGTAAATTTTACACTGTAATGTAATGTAATGTCCGCCTGGTACACACAGAAACATTACCATGTTTTCGTTATTCTCTTTTCTAGGGATCTGCACTCGTATCTGCTGGGAGACCAGGAGGAGAACGAGAACAACGCCAACCAGGCAGCAAACAACAACAACAATCAACAACCACGAAACAATGCTAATGCCATTCCTGTAGTGGGCGAAGGCCTACATGCTGCACACCAGGCCATCCTGCAACAGGGAGGTCCAGTGGGCTTCCAGCCCTACCACCGCCCTGTCAAGTTCCCTTTCAGGGTAATGTCCGCTGAATGTTAACCGTATACATCTAACTTCTAAATTGAATAGTTTTCAAAGTTATCGTGACGTCTAATGTATGTTGTTTTTTCTTGCCGTAGATTGTGTTGCTGATCCTTTTCATGTGTGTGACGCTGCTCTTGGCCAGCTTGGTGTGTCTTACTTTGCCAGGTGGGCATTTAAAAAAAAAAAAAAAAAATTTTTTTTTGCTTTCTAATGTAAACCTAGCAACATGGAAGACATTTGCAAGTAAACAAGCATTCTGTTATACATCATTTCCCTATGTCTATCTCGGTTCTGTGGTTTCCTTCTACTTCCTATAAACATTTAAGTAGGTTTATCGGATATGCTAGATTGCCCCCTATATGTCTGTGATGCCCTTCTCTGGGGACCTGAACGGTTACTCATTCCTGCCTCAAGGATGAGTCAATAAATGTAATTTAATGCTGCTACAGACTGAGCAGACTGTAACATTACTTGTTAAACGGGGTGTTCCCGTTCAGTTGATTCACTCGGTACAACACATAACGTAGCATGGAGAATTCCCAGACAGACGGGGCACACTTCATGCTGGTCCATCTCGTGCAAAGAGAAGCCGCACTCCTGAGGACAAGGGCGAACAGCGGACGACTTCTTTGCCACGTTAGCTTCCATGCTCATACTAGCTAGCACCGTTACCCCTGGCTAAACAGAAGCCAACCAAGCTAATGCTCTGACTGACAGTGAACTTAAAGTCAACGCTCCGCTGGTAGATGACACACCAAATAAGGCTGTTGTCGCTAACACCAACAAGAGCAGTTAAGCTGATTTTAAGCTCAGTCTTATAATGTAAAATGTAGAGTTGACTAGCAGCACCTAGAAAACTCTAGCATAAGAACTGAGAATCAACCGTGGTGACGATGGCTTATAGGTATAGGCGGGGCTACACCTACGTCCCTCTCCCATAGGGAACAGAGGTTATGTGTGTTATAAATCTTGAAAGTTAAAAATGAAAGAATATCACTAGGAAAGAAATCAATATTTTTGTGTAAAACTTTATAGGGAGCGTAATTTATTTTTTAACTCCGCTCATGTGCAGGTACATGTTTGTAAAATCTTGTGCTATATAGTGTGAATTTTTTCAGGTATTTAAATTTTTTGTAATTTGCTAGCCTGTTAGCTTAATGGGTTTGGCAACGGTTTAGCTATAAAATAAAATACATCACATATAACAAAACGTAATTACCACAAAGAGGCTGTAAAACTGGGTGATTTTTTTTTTATGGAATTCATTGATGTGTCTCTCAAGTTTGTGGTATTTTTCCCAGCAATTGTGTGCCCACAATGTTTCCCCTCCGATATTACTACACATCGGCTTTTTTCTTCCGGTTCAATGTAAAGAAAATGAGCCCACGTATTGTCTCTTCTCTTCTACCCGAGTAATACTGCTGTCATGACAGAGAGTTAAAGATGACTGAGCTTGTAACATCCCGTCACTGCGCGCACAAACTGCTCCTGATATGCCGCGCGGCGTGACCGGGGAAACACTGCTGCTCATGCCATAATGTATTGTATTGCACCGTATTTTAGTCTAGTCTTTTTTTTTCATCAACTATATTGCATGCTGATTTCATCACTGTCACTGTTTGATATTCATGACGTCTCCCCATAGGAAAAAATTAACACTAGTGCTATACTAGGAGCCGCAGAAAAATCCACTATGTTCAGCTTATCTTAGCAGAATATTTTATTTCAGTACACTTGTTCTTAGAGCTGATTCATCAAGTTTCTATTCCTCAATTGATAAGGGTCCTTTAGTTAAAAAGATGAGAGAGCATGCTTAAATGTATTTGTTTTAGGTAACAAAAAAGTAGTTTGCATTTTTTCATGTTCAGATTTATAAATGTGACGATCCAGAAAGTTAGCAAATAAGACATCCTTTCTTACTGATGTTTTAATAAGTACAGATTATCATTTAAAATTAGATATATCTGACCACAGTGTAGGGTCTTAATGAATGTGTTTTATAGTGTTTTTTTTTTCCCCCTGCATGTGTTAGAAGATTGAGGAATATTGTTTGCTCATGTGCTCACTCCCCTCTCCTCCTCCTCCTCCTGACAGTGTTTGCTGGCCGCTGGCTCATGTCGTTCTGGACAGGTACTGCTAAGATCCACGAGCTGTACACAGCGGCGTGCGGCCTGTATGTGTGCTGGCTGTCCATCAGGGCCGTCACCGTGCTCCTAGCCTGGATGCCTCAGGGCCGCAGGGTCATCCTCCTCAAAGTCCAGGAGTGGACACTCATGGTACAGAACAACATCATAGTTGTTGGAAGTAGTGGTCTACACACTTGTTTATGCACCTGATAGAAATATGTCAGCTTGTAGACATGTACTGTTTTGTGCCGACATCGCCAAGTGAACCTACGAACCACTCCTCAAAATTCCAGTGTGTTTTGGGTATGGAAATCTCGTTTGCTTGAATGGAAGTGGTACACGGAGAAACGAAAAAACACATCCTTTAATTTTTCCATGTTCTGCTTCATGAACTTTAATCCCATGATTTGACCATTTAAAAAAAGACAATGAAGGCTTTTGCTAGAATTATTTTGTTTTGCCCATTTTATTTATTTCTTTATTTATTTTTGTAAAGATGACCGTCATGTTCAAGAACACTGTAAAAGTGAATCAAATTGAGCAGAGGTGGATTTTTATCAGTGCATAAGTCCTACAGTTGCGTAATACACACATTTACATACCCAAGGCACCATGCAGCAATGACCTTAATGCAAAATTGCGGGCAGTCAGGCTGTTTTGTTTGAAAAAGTTTGAATACCATTGCATACACTTAAACGCACAGTAGATGTTAAACTAAAGACTGAAGCATACTAGACATGCTTTTATTCCTTGGTGCTTATGTAATGTATTTCAGCATCTTCTTTAAATGAAATATGACTTGGTTTATTTTACAATTGAAATGCTCCTCACCTTTATTTATAATTGAAGCCTTAAAAAGTGTATTAATGATATCTGACCCTTTTTAAACCTCGGACAAAAGCACCGGTAACTCAGCGCTATTAAATCTTGCATCCAGAACGTCCTTTGTCTCTTCTGCTATTCCTTGGCTATAGGACAACCAATCTTTCTCATTGGTTTTCTTTTATAGGCTCAACACTTCCATAGTGTAGGGTATTTTTTATGTACAGCTGATTGCGCTAAAAAATGAAGTTAATTTACCATTTGCACCCAAATCACCATTTGTTGTGACGTCGTATAATCGTATGCAGATTCCTGTATACATTGATCCATGCATTCACAAGTGAACTAGTTGAATGGGTAAAAGTTTATCATTTACAAACTCATATCACTAACCATTACCTTAGTAACAGGTCGCACAGAAATGCCCATGATTTTGCGCCATTATGGTGAAGACACACCACAAGGTGAAAATCAAATGTGACTGCTGGTTAATTATTAGGCGAACAAGCAAAGTGCTATTATTGTGTCAAAATTTGCCCATTTATGTGTTTCCAAAACATTAGTTACTATGTGCAAAGTGAACAGACTGATTAAGCTTTGACCTTTTCTCTCATGCTGTGTGTGTGTGTGTAGATCATGAAGACCCTCATCGTGGCAGTTCTGTTAGCCGGTGTGATACCGCTCCTTCTGGGTTTGCTGTTTGAATTGGTTATCGTGGCTCCTCTCCGCGTTCCGCTCGACCAGACACCTCTGTTCTACCCTTGGCAGGTACTGTGGCCTACAGAAGCACAACCTGAGCACAAATCTGCTGCCGTTTATCAAAATCGAAGGCTCATTTTTCACCCAACAGAACATAGCTAATAAAAGTATTAACTTTTCTGAGACCAGTCTTACTGAATGATTCAGATAACATCAAGATTCAAAAACTGTTAGTTGCTGAGGTTTTTGTCAAAAGTAAGGACAGAGGGAGCTCTTTTGCAGTTTGGTACGAGAGCAAAGATAAAATTCTGTATGAAACTGGGTAAGTCTGCAACAAGTTTACGAGGATGCTACAGTGAGTCTTTCGAGGTGTTTTGAGTGGCGCGCACTTCAAGAGCGCAAGATCATAACTGGAAAACGACAAGGGATCAGGAAGACCTTCAACGAGCTCAAACCCTGAAAATGTCCTACTACTTGTGCATGATGATTATCGGAGAGCAATGCACGACATCGCTGCCGTTGTCGGTGTGTCATAGTCCAGGCGCAATCCTCACGTGTGATTCGAACATGCGCCATGCTGCTGCCAAGTTCATCCATATGGTGCTGGTCCAGAAGCAGAAGGAGCATCGCATCAAAGTCTGCCAAGAGCTCCTACAGCGTGCCGTGGATGACCCATCTTTGATGACGAGGATCATTACCGAAACTTGTACGTGTATGGGTACAACCCTGAGACAAAGCAACAGTCTTCACAGTAGAAGAGGCCATCATCTCCATGTCGGGAAATCTCACAGCTCGACCATATGTGCATGCTCATCGTCTTTTTCGACATTCGTGGCATTGTGCATCAAGAATTCATATCGTCAATAGTGAATTCTACTGCCAGGTTTTAAGGCGTCTGAAGGAAGACGTACGGCGAAAGCGACCAGATCATCTGTGGCACGTGAATTTCAAAATATTTGATATCCCCCTCATAGTCTGCTGGGATTCATAGAAATCCATATGATAAATTTCATTTGAAATCTTATTGTGGAGTGTTTTTTTTTTCTGTGCCTTTGAAGTAAATGAAATCAACAAAATTTAACAACAAAAAAAATCAATAAAAAAAAAAAATGAAATCGACACATAGGGATAACTATCGGTCTCAATACTTTTCTTTTATCCGCAACTCCTTCTAAAACCGTTCATGAGAATTTGACCAGACTTTCACATAACCTTTATTTGGAAGCATAGTACAGTAGTGCTGTACAGCATTAAAACAATAGTTCAGCATGGTTCAGTGGGGAGGTGACAAGTCTTCCTTGGAAGACTCTTATAGATTTTATTTATCTATGGAATTTAAAAGATGTGTTTGAGTTTCACAAGGTTCTGTCACAAATCAATTGCGGTTCTTGCTAAAGTGAGACAACATCCTTTGCATAGTCACTAGCTATGAGGTAATTAGCAAAGCAGGTTCGATTCGATTTTCCTTCCCTTTGCAGGACTGGGCGTTGGGAGTGTTGCATGCCAAAATAATCGCCGCCATCACCCTGATGGGCCCTCAATGGTGGCTGAAGACCGTTATTGAGCAGGTGATCATAAAATATCTGTTCAGTTCACTACTATGTAGGACAAACCACATCACAGTCCCTATATTATAACATTATATTACCCAACCCTACTACCCAGTAATGTAAGATTATAGCAGTAATATTTTGTCACATGTATTTTATTTGTATTAAACGTTTATTTGTTTGTATTTCGCCGCGCTCTAGGTGTACGCCAATGGAATCCGCAACATCGACCTACATTTCATCATCCGAAAGCTGGCCGCTCCCGTCATCGCTGTGCTGCTGCTGTCCCTCTGTGTGCCCTACGTGATCGCCGTAGGCATCGTCCCCATAATAGGTATGTCCTAGCAGCGCTCCATCATAGACATTCATGAAGGAATACCAGGTGGCATGTAAGAGTGAAAAGATGAGATCATTAAAAAAATATTAATGAAGGATTCGTATAAAGACTTTTTCAACATTCGGTAACAATCACCAGTGTGAATAAAACCCAAATTAACTAGATTGAAAAATAAAGCTCATTATTTTGTACTGCTGTTTGTTGAAGACTATGTGGACACCTTAACGTCACACCCATATGATCTCTAAACTTTTGTGACACAGTTGGAAGCACACAATTGTATAGAATAAGGCTGCATCCATACCACTTTGTGTCAGACCGAGTACGAGTACTTTTGCGACGTTGTTATACCGAGTGCCGTTACCAGTACCTGTTATTGTCACAAAGTACAATGTGAAAAGATCTTTTGAGAATGCCTGTGTCTGAAGCATATCATCAAATACTTTGCATGTAAAGCGACTCCATGTGGAGTAAAATCCTCACCCGAACTGATATGAGCTATATACATAATAATACCTTTAATTCACTTCCGTGGTGGGTGACCAGAATGATCTTCCACTCAATCCTCTCATCAAAGTTGTCACCACTGACACTCTCTCGCTTTAACAAATGGGGAGGAGAGGCTGCATGGTGAGTGTCTGTATACAATATCAGTATGCTGTAGCAGTGCAATTCACCTTCAGTGGAGCTAAGGGGCTCAGACATGTTGACTGAATGACAGCCCCTGTGCAAAAAAAAAAACAAGCTTTATGAAGACAAGGTTTGCCACGGATGGAGTGAAAGAACTCAATAGCTCTTACCTTAACCATACTTCAACACCTTGAGCATGAACTGGAATGCTGACTGCACATGAGATTATAAAAACAGTACAAAAAAAAAAAAAGGTTCACTTTTTATTTGTATTTAGCCTTTACAAACAAGAAATGTGAAATAAACTATCAAATAAATAAAACTCTCA
>JAQQZT010000001.1:23685093-23726007 GCA_030068275.1 Clarias platycephalus
TGTGTGTGTGTGTGTGTGTGTGTGTGTGTGTACATGTTTGTTTGTGTGTGTGTGTGTGTGTGTGTGTGTGTACATGTATGTTTGTGTGTGTGTGTGTACGTGTATGTTTGTGTGTGTGTGTACATGTATGTTTGTGTGTGTGTGTGTGTGTGCAAGTGTGTGTGCGTGTATTTGTGTGTGTGCGTGTATTTGTGTGTGTGTGTGTGTGTGTGTATGTTTGTTTGTGTATATGTGTGTATGTACTGTATGTTTGTGTGCTTGTGTGTGTGTTTGTGTGTGTATACATGTATATGTTAGTGTGCATCTGTGTGTAGGTATAAGTGTGTGTGTGTGTGTGTGTACTGTATGTGAGTGTAAAGATTACTTTACTATTACCTTCAATCATCTCAATGAAGCCTGAAAATTCCCCTCCTAGACTCAGCCTCAACACCACACTTACTCCATAGTTAAATGTCACACTGTTCTCACAAAGACCTTCTTAAAAGTTTTCTATGGTGATAAATTCGAGTCAGTAATAGATTTTCACCCCCAGTGGATCTGACAGAGTTTTAAACCACTAGAACGGTGCTCTAGGTTTCTGTTACATTCAAATGAACCATCATTTTGCATCCTAAATGTCTCCCTTTAGCTCTTTAGCTGTCTGATGAACTGTGGCTGTATTTCATTAATAATAATATTATTTTTCATATCTGCCATCATCTCACTGTCTTTTGTCATTCTAGTCTTGAGTAATGCTTGCCTAAAGCTGTTATGAAAATATATGTAAAATCTCGCTTTATACAATCCTGAACATTCAAGCTCATGTCTCGTTACAGTTTGATTTTATGTATTCTGTAAAGGTTTAAACATCAGTAGATTATTATCCATACAAATCTCACGTAATATCATAGTCTCTAGGGTTTTTAAGAGTGTCAGAGGAAGTTACCTTACCCAACACATTTTACAGGTATACATGCCGTTTCCAAATGAATAACCGTTTGAGTCTTTCGCTCTGTGACCCCTGAGCCCACACGGCCCACTTACTCCTTTAATGATCTACTGCTCTTGCACAACCCCTGTCCTTTAGGCTGAGTGTCTCCACTAGACCAGGGTTCGGTTTTGCAACACTTCCCTTCCAGCCCTCACAGTGCTGCGTTTGTCGTTCCCAGACCGGTCTGATTGTGGCGTGTTATCAGGGCTATGTAGATGTCGTCATCGCCCTCTCACAGTGTCCGTACGTGGATGTGAACTGGCAAGACAGCGAGGGCAACACAGCTCTCATGACGTCCGCACAAGCAGGTAGAACAGCCTTTAAAAGTTCAAAAACATGCATTGACATGCATATTTGACATGTATACGGATATTTTTCTCTTCCTTAAAATTATAAGCATTTGCACTATGACCGGGCCCTAATCAACTGTTATTGCACACTATCTGTTTACATTCTTGTCAATTCAGGTCACGTCATGATCACCAACTTTTTACTGAACTACTTTTCTGGGGTGGATATCGGACTCAGGAACTGTCACGGCTTCACGGCTGTTTCGAAAGCGGCCGTGCAGGGCCGCACCACCTGCGTCCAAGCCCTTATGATGTCAGGTATTCAGATGCTCAGTATCCTCACCTGATCAGTGATGGAGCAATATTATACAATTTAAATTTAATATGTTGCATTGGCATTAGTTTTGAGTCCAATCCAGATGTTATTAAAGCAGAGGTTATCACATTTTGTTTTAGAGATGCTTTTGCCATTTTGGGGAGAACCATTCTGAAAAACAGAAAGGTTAACCTGTACATCACAACCTACTGTAGATATGACCCTGAGGCACAAGCTGAGAGAACAATTCACACTTAAAATTTTTTTTATTTTTCAATGTTTTCCTCCCTAATCCATATTCCATGTCTGTTCTCCTAGTCCTTTTTGAACCTTTCCACCCGCATCATCCTGATCTGTGATTATTGTCCTGCTCGCTCTGACTCCCTGGCTCTCTTTGGCAGGTGCAGACGTTGAGGTGAGGGACTACGGGCGTAAGATGACACCGCTCGAGTGGGCACGTTTCACAGGCCACTATGAGACAGCACGGATGATACAGAGGCTTATGGCCCGTCCATGTGCCGAGCAGTTCTGTGACTCATTCCGCATGGAGTGGCCCAAGTTGTCGCAACTGGTCCGTCAGGCCCAAGAGCCGCAACCCTGCTGGAAGCGCCTGTCGGAGTCCATGTGTGGCACGTTCAACCTCGGAATGAGGACGGATCCTCTGGAAGAGGGTGTGCTGCACTATATGGTGCGTCTGACCACAGCGCTGGCAAGTCCGCTTGTGGCCACTGCCTGCAGCACAGTATGCCCAGGCAGCCCACCATGTGTAGGCAAACATCGGCCAGCTGTCTCGGATATCCTGCGGGACAATCACAAGCGGGCAGAGGATCCTAAGAGCCTGGAAAACTATAAGCGGCTCTTCCAAAATGGTCATATGGCCCTCAAAGAACAGGAGAACAAGTGTGCCAGCCTGCAATTTCCTGCGCTGCCAGATGTGGTGCTGGCATCCGGCATGGCACTGCGTAGGAACAGCCTGCTGCCTCTGCACATGATACGGAGGAGAAGCGTGTGCCCGGGCCTGGCGGTGCCCAAAGTACGCCTATGCAAGGCTCCGCCACCAACCTACACGCCCGAGGGGAACCAGTGCAGGAACAAGGATTCGAGGTATCTGCAGGTGCCCAAGTGGAGGTACAAGGCTTTGAAGGAGGAGAGGGAGCAGGAAAAGAGGAAGAGATGAGGCTGAAATGGACATTGGATGTGATTACTTAAGTCTTCCTTGGTTGTCTGTACACAACAAAAAGCTGATGAAACCATTAATAACCATTTATAACAGAGGTTTCAGTTTACACTATTTATTTATTTATTTATTTATTTGATGCATATTGTAATAGACATGACACATGACATATTATTTGTCATATATAAAACTATTTTATATATATTTTTTGCATAAGCCGTGTTTACGTCTTGTAAATAAACAGCAGATGGTGTTTTTCAAATAGTCTTGTCTGCTGCAGAATGCAAATAAACAGTTATAAGTATTCATAATGAGCAGTTACATGAAGTTTGGAGTAAAATCTTATGTCAAAATTTTTTTTATTTCTTAAACCTTGCACAAGCATAACAGCTTGCTGTGTGTAGTGGGTCCAGCAGGGGGCGGTAGTGTTCCTAGACATCACTACATACATGGCACAGCCAGGGAGCATTTAACCCAGAAATATTCTCCTCTTTATTCTCCCTGTGGGTGGCCCTGTAATTATATCTTAATTCTTACTCTCTGATATGTTCTTATCGCGCCGAAATTACTGACAAAGATGAATATCTAGGTAATTAGAAAGGCCAATAATCATGCATAATTCCTAATTTACCTCATCAGCTTATTGTCCTGATCCCTTATTCGGTTCGAGTACATCGCAGCATACAGAGTACAGTGTGCAGATTAGGACTGGTGAGTGCTGGGGAACTCATTGGACATGTTTATATGCTCTGAATATGATTGTTAAAAGATTGACAAACAATAACAAATAAATATTAATTAGGAGTTTGTTTCAAGTTGTCTGCACACAGCGATCATGGCGCTTGCCTTGTGCACAAGGAACCTGGACCCTGTAGTTCCAGTGAAGGGAATCCTACAGCATACAAAGACATACGAAGACAATTGTACTGTATACTTCCGACTTTTTGACAAAACATATTTAGGTTGTGATGATCAGACTATTGGCCATATAGTGGATGGACAATAAGATATAAGCCTTATTAAAACCCTAATTCTAGCTCCACTGGCCTCTAATTATCAGGCAAGTACTCTAGCTAAAGCAGACTGTGCAACCATAACTAAACATCCATCCATCCATGCAGTCACTGTGAATGATGGTTGGTTGCAATGAGCTGTGACTTCATGCCAGACCTTACAAGCTGCAGTCACACACATACACACACAAATCTATTTATACACTACGGGCAATTGGGAAACATCAATCAACCTACAGTGTATGTAATTGGATTGTGAAGGAAACCAGTAAACCACAGGGAGAACATACAAATTCCACACACACACACACACACAAACTGGATGAAAGCATCAAACTCCAAACCCTGGAGATGCAAAAGGTGACAGCGATAACTGTTGAAATGAAATGCTCACCTTCGTAAAATACCATGACTAATAAATACACTGCCTGGCCAAAAATAAAAAAAACAAGTAAAACTCGCCTTTAGATTTACACATTTTACACGTCCTGGGACATGCCCGTGCCATCAGGGAAGAAGAACTCCATTGATGTGACACCCTGGTCATTCGGTGCATTCAGTTCACCAGCTGACTTTAGACCTGACCAAGTTTAGAAGCAACCCCAGATCATAACACTGCCTCCAGAGACTTGTACAGTGAGCACTATGCATGACGGGTGCATCATTTCCCGTCTTACCCTGAGGTGCCCTTCGCTTTTGAATAGGGTCACTCTGGACTCAACAGACCACATGACCTTTTTCCCATTCCTCCAAAGTCCCATCTTTATGCTCTCTAGCAAATTTTTCCGATAAGCCTGACTAGCAAGTGGTTTTCTTATGGACACACAGCTGTTGAGTCGCAATCCTGCGAGGTCTTATCATATTGTGTGTGTGTGTGTGTATGGACATGCTTTTACTTTCACTATTAAACATACTGTAGCTATGGCTTTTACTGTTGATGTTTCTTTTCACCATGCAGCTTTAACAAGTGTTTAAGTGATCGCCATTCATTTTTTTTTTTTTCCCAACCACATTTCCATCACGAAGGTGACATTTCACCACCATCCTTCCAGAGTTTGATCATGTATTGAAGGTTTCTTTACCCAGCTTCAGTAATTTCACATCTCCTTAGTTGTTTTCTTTGCTTGATGCAGCCCAATAATTTGACCCTTCTGAAACTGGCCAGGCGGTGTGTAATCATCAAATAACAATTTTCACTACGGTACTGCCGCAAGAGGACGATTTCCGTTGAATCTTACCAAGTACAACTCTTTTAGTAATAAGGATTCACACAATATGATTTGATAGTCAGTTTATATCTTATAGCAGTTGCAGTCTGGCAATAAAAAGGTTCACAATTCTCTCAAACACTTTGTCTAGCAACATAAAAATGTACTTACATTTCCAATACAAGTCTTCAGACATGTCTACTTTTTTTCCACAATTACTTTGTGCATTTTTTAAAATGTTTCGTGTGTGTGTGTGGTTCCCCCCCCCCGACGTTTACTACTGATAGTGCTGAAAGATATGTGAGACAAATTCAGGAGATTTATCATTTGGTTCCTTGCCTCTGACAGTTATCTCTAAGCTCAAAATGATACGGAGGGAAGACCAGGGCTTGCCGCCACACTTCAGAACTCATCCTCGACTGCTTCAGGTTAAATAAGAGCTCGACGAGAGGCCATGACTGCTACTCGCAGTGTCCTCCAGTCTGGCCTGCTCTCTGAGGGAAGGATCGTTTCCCCTCGAACCAACAAAAGATATCCTGAGATAAAAAGGAGAGGGGGCAGCTGTGAGTGAAAATAACTCTTTCTAGGAGCAAGTCTAGACTAGCAGCAAATTTTTGCAGTGTTGCAAATTGTTTTTTATTTATTTCTTTTTTTAATAGAAACATGAAGACGGCATCGTTAAGGGCTCTCGCGTTCACTCTGGGGATGAAACCCTGTTCAAGACAGATTTAATATCGTGAAAGATCGTGAAAGTAAACACGTTATCCAGGAAGGAAAAAAAAAAAAAAAAAAAAGGATGCGTGCATGTGTGTGTTTTAGCACCGTTTCTGTGTTAGAAACCTGGCCTCATCATTGCTCTGGGTGTCTGGAGCCCTGGTCTCACCTGCTCCACACGGCAACGACATGACAACAGGAGGGAAACAGCTTGGAGGGAATTTAGGACCAGAATAACGTGAACGCAATCCTACATGTAGTTTTCTTTTCCTTTTGCAAAGTCGCTGCATTAGGTGACATCCACATCGGCACATAAAAAGTATATATTTATATATATTTATATTTGTATTTATATAATATATATTCATAATCTATTGACAGATTAGTCTACGATGAGCTTAAAAACTACTGGTTTCTGGAAATAATAATAATAATAATAATAATAACAATAATAAAAACTGCTTTGCTCAGTCATCTATTTTACAACACAGCATAAATGAATTATATATCTTGGAAGGGACATCAGCGCGGAGACACCGAGTCTCTCCAATTGTTATCCAAGTCTTGTTGCAGTGCGTGGATATGCTGTAAGGATGTTAAAAAAAAAAAAAAAAAAAAGGAGTATTTAAAAATGAGTTTTGTTGGAATCCGAGATGATGGTGTAGAACGTAAACTTCAGCACAGTAGCGATCCGCTGGTTCGGGGGATGACCACATTTGGCACATTTGTACAAAAACAGAGCACAGATCACTGGAAGCATAGTGGAACAGAACAGAGACTCGTTGCAACCTGTTAATAAACCCTAACAGAACAACGTCAACAACAACAAAATAAAAAAAAGAGGCAAAAATGTTCTTTCGGTAAACTCTTGCCAGGCAGTGTAGCATCCTGTGCATGGAATGGTGATATCACTGTACTATAATGGAAAAAAAAAAAAAAAAAAATAAAAAAAATCAAAGCCCAATTTCTGTGGTGCCAAAAAAAATAACCTTACCTAAAGAAGACATTGCAGGAGAATCCCTTCCCTCTGTTTTCCAGATATACCAAATAAAATGATAATAATATGAGCCACATGGGAGGACACACCAGTTTTCTTTTTCGTTTTCTGTAATATACACAACGTAACTTGTATCTACATCTGCAATATACAACAAATACTTTACACTAGAATTAAGAAGTTAAAAAGAGGAGATACAAAATAAAGATAAAGAACCCAAAAGATAAAAATCTCCTTGTGAAGAGAGAGAGAGAGAGAGAGAGAGAGCGAGCACTCCATAAAAAGCAGGTCAAACTCAAACAGATATCCTAAAAATGTGTCAGATCTATTTCCTCAGCTTGTGTTGACGTGTGACGTTCGTGTGCTTCATGTCCCCATCTCCTTTCTATCACGCTTACATTTTCTTCCCCCTCACCCGCTCTGCTTCGTGAAACCATCCATGAACCTTCCGTGTTCTCTTCAGTAAAACGTCTTCCTTTTGCCTTCTTTATCCACAACGTTTCTCTCCGTTAAAGTGTCCTCAATGTCCACGGTGAATCTAGAGCTCAGTTGAAATTGGTGCCTTCCGTTCGAACTGAAGGTGTGTGTTGTTGGTGTGTTGGGTTTGTGTGTGTGTGTGTGTGTGTGTGTGTGTGTGTGTGTGTCCGGTTGTGTTCATGCACATGCGGGCTGGTTTCCTGGTCTGCGTGTCTTCGCCCTGATCCTCAGCCCTGCTCGCTGCCTCTACACCCAGGAGTCGGGCGAGGCGGGATAGTGACTCGTCTCGTAGTTGAGTTCGCTGTAGGGCCGAGAGGCTGAGTAGAAATCCACGTAGTTGCCGGTGGACTTGAGGCCGAGGTGCAGGGTGCCGTCCACGGTGGCCGGGGGGCGTTGATGCGCTTGGTCCTCGTAATAATTCTCCTCGAAATTAGCTCCTGGAGGAGTCTGGAAGGGAGGGTAGGCCTCTGATGGATTACCTTGAGCAGACACCTGGTAGGAACAGGACAAAGATGAATAACATCAGCATTTCATTTGGTCTCCTAGTCTCAGGACCGTGCAGGATTTAAAATATCTTTGGAAAATACTACAGATCATTTGTATTTGATGATATACTGTATGGGTACACCCTCTTTCCCTCAACCCCAACCAGCTTGGCAGTCTCTGCTGATGAAAAGCATTCCGATAACATGATGCTACCTCCACCACGCTTCAATGTGAGGAGGGTTCTCAGGGTTGTTTGTCTTTGTTTCTTTTTTCATAAGAAAACCTTGAGTGATAAATATTCGCATTTTCATAGATCACTTTTCACCGACCCAGGTACAGGCGTATTCATGCTGAGACAGTGTGACACTTTATCTGCACACAGTTAACTGATTTGAATAATATGATGTCTCAGGGTAAATCACTGCAACATCTAATTTAGCAGTTTCACAACCACTGATATTTAATTTGTAAATTATTTTGCAGGCTATATTGCAACTTTCCCAAGTCAATGTTATCGGCTAATTTGTGTAAATAAGTTGTGTAGCAAAAGAGTCAACACTTACAGTACGCAAGGCCATGTACTGTTAACAATGTTATGTCAGAATCCTATATATATATATATTCTTGTCACCTCATGTAGCATTACTGTATGCTACTGTATTTGGCTACCTGACCAAATACATCCCTCCTCTTTTAGGCTGCTTTCACACTATGCATGATTGATTTGTACCGTGCCCAGGTACGACTGCTCAGCCAAGCAGTTTTATTGTTCCATTCTCAAATAGACTTGCGTATTTGTGCTCTATGATACAGAAAGTGACAGCAATAAACATAAAGAGAAGAAGAGTACAAGATAGTCAACCTGGAAAAAAAAAATCTCAGCATCGACCCTCTCGTGCGTCTTCCTACTTTATCAGTTATGGCTGTGTAGGTCAGAGGATGAGATGTCGGAGGGGTTGGGCGTCGCGTTCACTCATGTTTGAATTTTTTGCGACGTGCCCAAGTACGCTGTACCAAGCCACCTCTTCCAGAGGTATGCTTGCTGATCCGGATACAGAGCGTTAATATTAAGGCAAATGTACCATCTTTAGGGTCATCCAGGGCCGAAATCACAGCGTGAAAGCATCTTAAGTGAAGTTTAGCACTGCATGCTGATCCATGCTCCAGGCATGATACAGATTTTGCATGTATCAAATTTTGAGGTCAAATGTACCAGGATATGTGCTTCGGCCTGCAGTGTGAAAGTGCTCAATTTTAAAACATTTTTTAATTGTTTAATCCTTTAAGGCTGCAATATGTTTGATATTTAGCATATTTTGTGTTATACAGTAAGTCCCTTACATATGAACATTCAAGTTATGAACTATCGAAGATATGAACATGTGTTCGCACATGTTTACCCGCGGAAGTTAGATCACATGTTTGGCTGTCCAGGATGTCCGGTAGCAAGTGTAAAAGCAGAGGTGATTAAGCTGGTACTGCTGAGAAGCGGCAAGCAATAATGATGGAGACAAAAATTTTAATAATTGAGAGAATGGGACGAGGTAGAATTGGTAGTTCTTATAACATGAATTGTTCAACCGTTGGCACGACTCTAAAGAAAAAGGACAAGATCATTGAACATATTAGTTTTATACTATGTATAGGTAATTGTGTTATATCCTAAAATAGACAATGGTTGTTGGACATACAAACAAATTCGACTTATGAACGTGCTCTTGGAACGGAACTTGTTTGTATGTTGGGGACTTACTGTATATCAAAACCCTCTTTAAGATATATATATATATATATACGCATACACACACATACATAGATGCACACACTGTATATAATATTTTGCCTGTCCCAGGCTATTTTTAAGCAGTTCGCTTCATACCAATTTGCAATTTCAAACCTGCAATAATAAGGTGTTTAGTTTGCAGGTGTATTTGCAGCTGGTAAAAACTGCTTACCTGGTTATGTTTGAGGTCGTCACTGGGAGACACGTAAGCACCCCGGAACAGTGTGGCAGTCCCACTGGAGATTTGTGCTGCACACATGTGAGAACAGGTTCATGAATGTTTCCACACAGACTGGTAATACTGTGTGTGAGTATGTGTGTGTGTGTGGAGGAGGCAGGATTCATTGTGTCTATAATCAGGCAAACTGTCTGAACAAACAAGCACCTGCATGGGGTCAGGTAATGAACACAGGCAACAAAGCTGTGCAGATGGATACGAACCCATTCGCTATCTGATTACAGTCTCTGCAGCTGGGTAATGTTTTTCGGGTTTGGATGGAAGTTTAGTGCTCCTGTGAGCAGAGAGAGGAAGAAAAAAAAAAGTCTGTATTGCTCATGCCTTACCTGCCATGGCGTCCTTCCTGGAGGTGTGCTCACCCTTGTTGCTATGGTAACCGGGATTAGTCCCAGTCAACTCGTAATCCGCCTTCCTCTCCTTCAGACTCATCATGTCTCGTGGGGAGGTTGGAGCACTCGCTTCAAACAGGCAGACAAACCAAAAACATATTTATCAGCACAAAAAAAAAAAAAAAATATATATATATATATATATATATATATATATAAATCACCCACAACTGGGTATAGAGATACGAAAATGGCACAGAGTTCAGAATCAAATCACAGTAAAGGATGAATTATACTTATCTATACATGTACATGTAATTCATCCTTTACTGTATCATGTATAGATAAAAGCAAGTATAATTCATCCTTTACTGTGATGCTGGATGTACTGTAAGCAGTAATGGAATACTGGTTTTCCTCTTAGGTTTGGGTTTGAATATTAAAAACCCTCTGCTATAGCATTGTTTTGCGTATGACCCCACTGGATTTTGTAGCAAGCTTTTGCAGACATGTGACGTCAGTCACAACAGTGTACGGTGTAAGCACCGTTAACCGACATTAGGCTACTATGTATTTTCATTGATAATTACATCCAAGTTAAAAAAAAAAAAAAAAAAAAAAAAGAAATATTACAGTGGTACCTCGGCATACTGCACCGTCTCAAGAATATTCGTCTTAAGAACTGAAATTTTGCAAGAAATTTGCCTCAGCATGCGAAACATATTCAGCACGCGAGCAACTGAACCGAGCTGAACCATCACAACATACTGCATATTAAAATAATGAAACAAGTGTGTGAAAATGGATGAAGAAGGTAATAAGTATTTGAATTTGGGTTCAAATCGGGTGCCGTTTGCTAGCGCTAGTTCATTCAGCGCTCCTGTTGCTAATGACACAATGCTATGTAATATGCTGCGCTTTACGTTTCGATGTGCAGGGAATGTTCACTAAAACTGACATTTCAAGCTTTCTAAACAATAGCTTAATTACTGTTCCAGGGTTGAATCCCAAATAGTGTCAAATGTAAAGTTAGTGCACTATGCAGGCTGTATAAACCCTTCTTTCTATTTAGCATTTAGCTATTTAGCATTGTAGCTCAAAACACAACATGGAAGGTTAAGAGGCAATTTGGAACGACTTTGAAGAGATTACTAAGAGTACTTAGAGTTGTTTAAGAGGACATAACGTTATTAGATGTGTTTTCTTCCTGAACGTGCTTCCGTGACTGGGTTTGAATATGGGATTGGGCAGTGACATCCGGTAAGTAAATTCCCTTTCGCCACCCAGAAATGGGCGGTACCATGGCAGACGGATGATTTGATGTGGTGTGAAAAGGTTAATAATATTAAATATAAAAATTATTTTGAACATCGTGTCAAGAGTTTTCAATTTGAGAGAGAGCTTATGAGAACAACCATGAAAACAATACAAGACAGACAGAGCTCATCAGTGTCAAGGACGTCTCTAAACTTTCTACCGGACGAATTGTAATCCAGATGGTCAGAGATGTGAATGCTATAACTAATCCTCCAAATGTACGTAAGATGAGTGTGGTGAAGGTGAGTGTGTAAACAATGCCGCTCCCGTTGCCGCTGCTTCTGTAGGCCATTAACCTTGTTCTCTCTAAATAACATACTGATAATATTTAAAGAATGAGCAGATACCAGTATTTACTTTCAGCAGTTTCTAAATACTATCAACCACTTATATGTAACTTATAACACACTGTTTTGTTTTCCCATCATTTTTAAACGCTAATTAAGAGTAATCAAGAGATCACTAATAGTGAAGTGGAACCTCGGATTGCGAGCATAATTCGTTCTGGAAGCAGGCTCGTAGTCCCAAACACTCGTAAACCAAATTAAATTTTCCCATAGGAAATAATGGAAACTCAAATTATTCGTTCTACAGCCCCAAAAAAATTAATAACACAAAATATAAAGTAAAAATAAAACAAATTAACCTACACTTTACCTTTAAAAAAACGTAAAAATAAATCCCGACAGATAAGTGCTTCCGTTTGTGCACGCACGCGCTGTGTGTGTGTATAATGTGCGCACACACACACACACACACACACATACATTAATGGAGAGACCATTTAAAAAAACGTTTAAAAATTAGCAAGGAACATCGCCAGTCACACTCGCGTGAGCGCATACTAACGGAATCACTGCTGTAAAGTAAAACAACAACAACAACAAAAACAAATTAACCAGCACCTAACTTTTGAAAAGAATCGCGACAGAGCAGTTTCTGTGTAAGGCAGAGTGTGTGTGTTTGTTTGGGAACCTGAGAGGAGGGGGGCTGTAAAGCCGAGAGAGAGAGAGTGTGTGTGTGTGTGTGTATTCACCCAGCAGGGGAGACGATTACCTACAATTCCGCAAAGCAAGAGAGAGAAAAACCGTTGGCTCAGTTGTGATGATGTGATGCTCGGTGTCAAAACAAGAAGCGCGTGTGATACATGATACTCGGTGCTCGTAAACCAAGACAGTGCTCGTTTTTCAAGTCAAAATTGATTAAAAAAATCTTTGCTCGTCTTGCGGAACACTCGCAAACCGCGTTACTCGTAATCCGAGGCACCACTGTACCTACAAATACCTACACTGTATGATCGATACAGTTTATATTTTGGGATGTATGACCGTCATACCCATATAGTATGTGTTTTCCAGATTTAGTCTCCTCTTTGCTGTTATAATAATCTCCATTCGTCTGCTAAAGCACTCAACTAGATCACGGAGCATGGCCGTGGTGATTTGCTCTTTTGGCCACGGAAGCATGAAGGAGGCCAGTGAGTAATATAATCCACATGATGCAATAAAGATGTTAATTAAGGTCAAGATTTTGGTGGACTTCAAGTACGATTTAAATCCACTGCACTTTTTCCAACTGTATTTTCTCAGGAGGAGTTCCTAAAAAAAAAAAAAAAAAAAAAACAGTAACACAATTTGGCAGGAAGCTGTATCCCTTTGTGTCCTCATTATGCTGATGCATTGTCTGTCATAGTCGCGCTTGGTTCAAAAGGTATAGTGGTGTACAGGGTATCAGTAACCTCTAGTGACCTCTCCATGACTAAAGCATGAGTAACAGAACACACTGTGATCCCCCTTCTTTTCAAAAGCTATTATTCTCCTTTTTAGGAATGACGCGTACCTGGTTTGACGATTCGCTTATTGTAACTGCTAAAAGGAAAAGCTATTAAAAGGAAATGTGTGAATATTCCACACCCAAGCCACTTTCACACTTTGTTTTAATAGAAAAGGTAGTACTCCCAGGATACTCTGGTAGCTTGCCATAGGCATATAACTCCCGATCGTATTGTGCAAGGCAGTTTAAGGAGAGGTGGTGATCAGCCACCGTGTGTTGATATAAAGCTGCATTGGCAGATAATTAAATAAGGCTTAATTCACAGAAAGAAGAAATCTTTGCTGCAGTTGTGTGAAGGACATAAGTGCAACCCCCTTGCACAGATCCTAGCACTATGGAGTACGTAATAGAACGAAGTGAAGCTGTACAGTGTGTGCACACAGTTACATTTCTTCCTTGACATCTGTCCTGCCCTGACACCTTCTCTAATGTTAAGTCACTGCTGAAAATCCTTGAAGGCAGAGAAAAAGATATAACTTTACCACAAAAACTCTAGCGTAGGCTGATGGATAAAAAATAATAGATAAAAAAAGTCCAATGTAGCTTAATAATATGCAGTTGCTCGATTTTTTAATGAAGTCTACAACAATCAAATGTAACATTATGACCACCAGCCTAATACTGAGTACTGTAGGTCCCCCTTTTACAGCCAAAACAGTTCTGACACACCAAGGAATGGACTATATTAGACCTCTGAAGGTGCCGTATACCTGGCACCAAGTCGTCGTTAGCAGATCCTTTAAGTTCTGTAATTGACGAGGTGGGGCCTCCATGGATCGGACTTGGTTATCCAGCACATCCCAGAGATGAGATGTGGAGAATTTAGAGGCCAAGTCAACAACTACATACTCACGGTTTTCTTGTGAACCATTTTTAACAGTGTGTCAGAGCGCAAAAAGGCCACCGACATCAGGAAACACAGTTTCCATAAAGTGGTGTACTTGGTCAATGTTTGGGGAGGTGGTACTTGTTAAAGTAAATGATATCCAAAATGATAGAACTCGAGGTTTTCCAGTGGAACACTGCCCAACGCATCACACTACTTCTGCTGGCTTGTCTTCGTCCCAGAGTCTTGGTGCCATTTCTTACCCAGGTAAGCAAACTCTCACCTGGCCATCTACATGATGAATCAAATTTTCTTTTACATGAGCCTATGCCACCTTCTTCCATTGGTCAAGTTCTGACAATCACATGCCTGTTGTAGGAGCTTTTGGTGGTGGACACGAGTCCACCCCATATACATCCCCATACACCTTAAACTGCGATGCCCTGTGTGTTCTGACACTTGTCTATCCGTAACCGTTTCATCAATCTGAGCTACAGAAGCTCATCTATTGGATCGGACTACACATGTCAGTCTTCGCTCCCCACATGCATCAACGAGCCTTGCCCAGCCATGACGACCCTGTCATTGGTTCACCAGCTTTCCTTCCTTGGACCACTTTTGCTAGGTCCTGATCAATGCAGACTGGGAACATCCCCGAAGAGCTAAAGTTTTGAAGTCGTCTGAGTATCACAATTTGGCCCTTGTCAAAGTTGCTTAAATCCTTATGATGTGCCAACACAACAACCTCCATGATAAGCAGGTTTCTTAGGGCTACACAGCTGTTGTAGTCCCAATCTCTTGAGTTCTCTTCTCACTGTCCATGTGGAAATTATCTAACTTTCATTATTAAACATGGCTGTGAGTTTTTTTTTTTAATAATTTGATTTCGCCAAACGTTTAAGTAATCTCTGATCAGGATCATTCAAATTTTAGTTTTTTTCTGACAACATTTCTTCCTTGATCATGATGGGTCAACACTATACTTATAGGTTTTAGTCGTTTTTTTTAGTTTAGTATCTTCTTAGTTGTATTCTGTGCTTGATGAAGGACATTCGTTTGACTCCTCTAAAACAGAGTGTATTTTTGCCACAACTACAAGATATATCTTCTGACATGGATGTTTAAGAAATGAAAAGCTACTCACTGCATCAGTTTGGGTTAAATAACTTCTTGTCAGCTGCACCATATTAATCACTGCAGTAATTATCCAATGGAAGGCTCTTACCTATTTGCTTTTTTAGCCAGTATATCCCACCCACTTCCAGGTGTCGTTGTAAAAAAAAAAAATATATATATATATATATATATTAATAATGTTTTGGCTGATCGGTGAACATGTGCGATTAACTCTTACCAGAATGTCTTTACCTGTTTAATAACTGTCAGGAGATTTTACTACAGCGCTTACAGTACTGCACGTGTAAAAGCATTAATCATCACATCATCTCCTTCAGAACTGCAGCTTAAGCAACACTGAAAGATGTGAGAGATACAAAAAGCGACTGCTTATACGCTGTCCCAAGATTGCCGAGAATAAATATAACTCTATTCAGTCAGCTATTCATCATGGTTGAACATGTTATTATTTTTAATGATTGCAGTATCTAGCACTGAATCATGCTGGCAAAAAAATATATAGCATAATTACATTAGGGAAAGGTGGTCTATAGGCTCGCTATATATACACTCTGACTGAGCCGGAATGTTTTGTTCATACGGTAATTTAGTTGCTACAAAAGGCAATATAAAAATATGTTCAGAAATTACTTTAAAGGGGGAAAATGCAGTTAATACACACAGCATTTAAAACTGGATTTATCAGAGTGTGTCCTAAATGTATAAGAATGTTTCGTTTATCTGTAACTCGTCCAGCGTTACCCAGCTCCATTTATTCCATTTATATACACCACTAAAATGGGCCTAGTGTGAAAAATATGGAAGTCAAAATCAATGTCTAGGTGAATAATGACCATTCAAAAATTGGCCTAGGATGCATAAATCAAAGTTGCCTTTAAAGCTTGCTTTAGTTTTGGTCTGCAGTGAGAAAAAAGAAAAAAAAAAAAAAAGAAAAAAAAAATTCCAATGTCTACAGCATCTTGGGCAAAACTTGTGTGCTTACACACTTGCATTAGTAATTCCTCCTGCGAGGCATCTTCTACCAAACGTAAAAAAACACACACACACACAAAAAAAAAAAAAACATGTAAATGACTATATGCTTTCAAGATACATTCATTGCTATGCATGGATTTTATTCTGTATTCATTCCCTCTCTTACATAACAGGCTCTTTTTTTCAGACTGCAGAAGGTGAGACTGGTTTTCACAGAAGAAGGTGTTTATGATAGTATTTTGAATCAAGTTTCATAGAAGTCCACTCACCTGAGCGGTTATTGGGCGAGTTCCGCACTGGAGAGATGGATGGAGTGCGAGAGGAAGAATAAGGTCTCTGTCTGTCTCTCTCTATTGTAGAGGATGAACCCACAAAGTGGTATTGAGAGTACCCATCCTGGAAATAATGCAAATCTGTCACTGGGGCAGCTGGGTGACTTTCTATTAACTACCTTGAAATAAACACTGGAATGGCTGGGAAATACTTTGTAAACCAATTATCTCCCAATTCTGCTGTAGCCCTAGTAAGATTTAGTAGCAGGTCTCTTCGGGCATCCTGTAAAGCCGTCACTAGAGTCTTCAGATCAGGAAAAGCTTTATATATCTACACCTACAGCGGTGGCTGAAAGTATTAAGACAACACAAAGCCATGTATTCTAGTTGTCCCTGTGCACAAAACGGGTGTGTTGCTAGTTACGTTCTCACCCGTCTGCCTATTGTGACATTTGTAGATCAATTTCAAGGTTATTTAATTATTATCTTGACTGTCCCTGTTTAAAAATTTGAGAATGTTATTAACCCTTAAAACTCAAGTGGCACAGATGCGTGCTGGCAACACAGCATTGGTCAATGACTATCAATCAATCAATTTAATAAAAAAACAAACAAACAACTGCTTGGTCACAGAAACAATTAAAAACAACCATAAAAACATGTGATCATACAGTATGTATCTGTGCTATTTCTTTGCCTATGTGACCCATTTCCAATTTTTTTCATCCTCGTATAGTTGGTTAAAATGAAATAGAATTAAGTTCATTATATTGCATAGGTCATGCTGAGAAAAAACAAACAAACAAAACAATATGTCACTCTACAATGCACAATCCTGAGCCCCACTGTATATACAGTCAGACAAAAAAAAAAATGTATACACACTTCAGTCAAAGAAAGATATTATGTATATTATATGAATAATATTAATATATATGATAATATTATTAATATTATAGTCATATATATCTCTATTAATATTTATCAATATATAACGTATAGCAATACAGTTTAATATTCAAATATTTATACAAGATTTTCTTTTCCTGAAGTGTGTATACATTCTTTTGGCTGACTCTGTATATACAGTGGGGCTCAGGATTGTGCATTATAGAGTGACAGATCTTTTTTTTTTTCAGCACGACCTAGGTGATACGATGAACTGAATTTTTTTCTTCATATATAAAATTCTATTTTATGTATAAATATACAGTATATATATATATATATATTTATACACTGCAAAAAATGGCTAACAATCTCTCTCTTTTTTTTTTTTTCACATTTGTCTCAATACTTTTGCCCACCACTGTATATCTTTTACAGATTTTAAACATATTGTCCATGGTTTCTTCGACAGGAAAATCTCCCGTGCATTGTATGTCTATATTTGTACTCACAACCAGAGTCTCAGACAGAATGAACCAATCAATAAATATGTCCTTAGCTGCTCTATAAGCAAATGTTTAATATTACTGCCCTGCGTTGCCCTTCATGGATAAAGATGTACACGCAAATCTACAGTGTGTCTCTGCACCACAATCAATCACATTGGAACAATGGTTAAGACAAAAAAAAAAAAGCAAAGCACAGAACTTAAACTGTTTTACTGCTATACTGACACCTTTCTTACAGGTTTGAACTTTATAGCATTTCCAGACCATGACCTATTTTTATACAAGTACTGTATAAGGAAACATTTTAGATTGAAACTACAAAGCACTTCAAACCGCTCTAGCATAAAAGCATCTGCCAAATGCGGTAAAGATGTACAGTAAAGGCAGGATAATGTTTCATCATATATATATATATATTATTGTTTGAATGCACTACCTTTTTGTACAGGCTGCGCAGATCCCGGTACTGCCACATGCTATTTAGGACTTGAGATGCGGCTTTCACCACCTTAGGGGAGTGTCTACAGGGGAACATCGAGGTGAAAATGGTTAGAAATTGCACACTCTGCAAATCTAAACATAAGCATCAAGATCATTTAGAAGACCATGAGAGACAAAGACAGTGTGAAATTTATACAATGCAAAAAAAAAAAAAAAATCGATCCATTTACATAAATAACAGTTAATGAGTAAAAATGCATGGTCACGTCTGTACTGTATGTGTGGAGGTGAGCCAGGAGCGAGTGCCTCGTGGTTCAGTATCGTAAAGTAGAAAACCTGATTAGCTTCAGAAAACGTGAGATCATGTCAGCTTTAATTACTTAATGGAAACGATTTAAAAGCCTGCAAAAAAAAGACCGCTTATAGATGGTTGAGAATACACTTGAACGAAACACCCACAGTTCACTGCGAAGATGAATGAAAAATGACTTTAGTCTTTAGTTGCACTTGCGCCCATGGCCAGTAAAAAGTAATTTTCGTTCCCATTAAAAAAAAAATAAAAAATCTTAAGCAAATGATGGAACAGCAGACTCTCACTGGTCTCGCATGTTAACATCGCTGCCAGAGGGGAACGGATTACCAGGCGCTTCTCCATTATGATTTGAGCTGGAGATAAGACAGCACCTTGCAATGAGAGAAGCTCCATGGGCAAGTTACGGAATAGAGAAGACATTAATTCCATAGCTAGCATTAAAGTAATATTTTATTTAAAAGCCCCTTTAGAAACACTCTCATAACAAATAACCTTCTCGAGCGTTCTATAAGGATGTGTACGAGGGTATCTGTGTACGATAAGCCTGTACTGTAAGTGTCGCGATGATCCTTTGTAAATGCGTTTCACGTCCGAGTTGTATTTGATATGTTTTTAAGTGGCGAGCTTTGCTACTACATACTTATCTCCTTTGCTGCGTGCGATGCCTATAAGCTTCTCGATGCCTCCGGCGTCACGTAAGGCCTTTGCGTTTTCCATGTTCTTGGTAATGACCTCGTGAAGAGCGCAGCAGATGGCTGTGATGGTGTCGTCGGACATGCTCTTTCCCACGCCGCCGCCACTGCTGTTATTGTTGCCTCCTGGCAGGCGGTGGACCAGGTCTCTCATGGCGTACTTGCCTTTAGGGGAGCACAGGAACCACGGAGAGAGAGAGAGAGAGAGAGAGAGAGAGAGAGAGAGAGAGACAGAGGAGAGCTTTGGTTTACAGGCAGATGGGACAGGGACGGTTTCGAGCAGGTGGGCGTGTACAATCTGTGTTGTATTCAGACACACTGCTGCTATTCAGGCCCGAATAGGTTAACACTTCCAGTACAGGGTTTACAGTCGAGGTCGTTTCAGACTTCATTCGAATTACAATTACAAGATTTCATATTATAAGGATTTCTAAGTGGATAATATTCGATATTTCGAGCGAGATTTCTTCACTTCAGCATGCTTTCGGAATGTTTCTCAGAATCCGTGCTCTTTATTTCTCACATGACACACATGCCTCTGCCGTAGACCGAGACCAGACTGACTGGTTACCATGGAGACTCCAAGGCGCACCTCGGCACGCAAGCGGTTGCAAAGATCGATAATTGTCTGTTGCTGCAACATTTCTAACAATAAATGTGACACCTCTCATGCTAGCGTACATTTATTTAATAACCAGAATTGCTTGCTGCATTTATTAAATAACCGAGATTACTTACTATGCAGGCACACACAGTCTCTCTCTCTCTCTCTCTCATACACACACGCACAGATATTACAATCCCCAGAGCAAAAGCAATTAGAGAATACAATGAATGTTTTACAAAGAACTGTTATTGCATGTTGTACCATTCACTCGGGTAACAATACAAAGCGTTTGCTCTAAAGCATGCAGCCCTCCTCTCCCCGAACGTACCGATGAGCTCTTTGTTCCTCACGTCCAAAGCCATGTTCCTGAGTGCCGTGGCCACGGCACACACCACACGGTCGTTATCGATTCTCAGCAGCTCAACCAGGATAGGAAGGCCCTTCTCTTTTCTCACAGCTGCCCGGATATACACTGACCACTGCAAAACACACAGTGGATAAAAGCTTTAGCGAGTCACAGAAAGCAGGTCAGGTTCAGATTCTCGAACTCTACGTGGTTTGTGTGCGTGTGCGTGTGATGGTTTAGAGATGATACCAAACTCGGACATTACATTCGTCAAACGTGCACATTTAGTCAAACAGTTTAGATCAGAAATATTTCTTGATTAAAGAACTTGTTATTGTCTACTATATATAAAACTTTGTTAGGAGCACCTATACATGTGCGTTTATTTATCCAGTCCGCCAATCATATATCAGGATTGTGTAACCATGCAGGGACAGGTGTTACTGTTTAAATTAGGGCTGTCAATATTAACACATTAACGCACGTGGTTAATCTAGAAAGTTAATCATATCATATCCAAGTTTGACCCTAATGGTTTCCCATAATTGCAGCGCGGTCACCCGGCTATTATTATAAGTTTTATTATAAAAAGCTTCTAGATGAAAGTTTGGATAAAAGTTGTGCGCTTGAACTATCCTCAACTATTTTCATAAGGAATACTTTAAGAGCAAGGCATGAGGCGGCGTAACACACTCGGAGGAACAGTGCTATCCGCTCCTTCCGCTTACGCGAGCTCACAGATGCCCCTGATTGGCTTGTAGAGCCGTCGTTAATGTGGGAGCACCAAGTACCTCTCATCCCTCCCCCCCTGAGAGAGCTCGGCCAATCAGCTCTCTCTGTGCCTCCGGCTGTGAGAGGAAAACAGCATCACCCAGGGTTCGAACCAGTGATCTCCGGATGATAGGGCGAGCGCTTTACCACTGCGTCACTCGGAGGCCCGAGAGACTTTACTTTTAATGTTTAAGATCATATTTATCCATCCATATTACATAATCTGTTTCCTCTAACGAGTCTGTCAGGCATTTCTTTATCCCAACATTGCACGTTTACAATACAAGTAAATCGGAGTATTTTAAAATCGCAATTAATCGTGATTAATCGCAGACTATGACTTAAAAAAATTAATCTATGACTTAGATTACAAATTTTAATCGATTGACAGCACTAATCTAAATCAAACATCAGAAAATAGAAAAAAATGTGATCTCGGTGACACGTTTCTTTGGTGCCACATGGGCTCGTTAGATTATTTCAGCAACTGATGATCTCCTGGGATTTTCACGCTCAACTAAGTCTCTAGAGTTCACACAGAATGTTGTAATAATAATAAAAAATAAAAAAAAGGCCAAAACATACAGTGAGCGGCGGCTATGCAGGCGGAAACAGCTTGCTCATGAGAGAGAGGCCAGGCTGGTTCGAGCTGACAGAACGGCTACAGTAACGCAAACATGATCGCAGAAACGCCTCTCTGAATGTGGTCTTCATACTCTTTGACCTGGTTTTCTTTTGATTCTGTAAAACTGCCTTGCGACAATGACTATTTTTGATAAAAGCGGCATATAAATAAAAATTGAATTGAATTGTATTCTCCTGTTGTGTTTTCTGAAATGCATTTCTTCCCAGGTACTTTCTGGGCCCAAGCACTAAGACATCAGCACTATGCCTCATTCTCCTTTGACCTCTTTCACAAACAAAGCGTTTACAGCTGCAGCGCGGAAATTCTGTGTTAACCTCGATAAATCGTTGTGCATGAAAATCCCTGTTGTCCTGCACCTGTTTAACTTACACATCGTGCTACTGCGATATGATTGGCTGATCGGAGCATTGCTTGAATGAGGACGTGCCCAGCCATTCCTAATAAAGTGGCCAGCAAATATAGGTGAGAAACAGAAATGTGGACTTAAGTATATATATATATATATATATTAAGAAGCTAGTACTGAATGTATGCCAGAGACAGCTGTGTGATACATAAGAGCTAGAACTCCGCCTGGTTGCGATTTGTGTTGGAGCATCATGAAGGCATGGCTCATGCTGTGCGAATGTTCGGTGTCTGTGTCACTAGGCGTGCAAGTTGACCCAGTTGGGCTGTGGTTTTGAGAGGGTGGAGTTACTCACTGGCTTCGGGGTGGGGCCTACCTTCCAGCTGCCTGCCGCCAGATTCTGTAAAGCCCCTGCAGCGCCCTCGAGCGTGTCCGGGTTGGAGCATTCTGACAGCAGCGTGAGGTACGGCTTCACGATGGACGGGTGCCAGAGCATCTGCAGCCCCTTCGGAGGATCGCCGGAGTCTGGAAAAGGACCGACGCCGTCCCACTGAGAGCACAGGAAGAGCGAACCTCGTTAACACACTCGATTTATAGGGCTGCGTTAGAGAAGTCCATTGACTTCAGCGTCTTGTTAAAAGGAAAGTCGTAATCTGGAGGCTGACAAAATACATGCGAATGTTTTAAGCAAGGGGCTAAACAAGCTGAGAAATCCAGGTGTGCTGATAAAGCAGCTGCTCCGTCGTCACCCTGTCAGATACGCACGTGCACAGTCACAGTAAATGACCCGTCACCTGAAATGCATTTGAGTCTGGGAATTCAATTAAAAAAAAAAGGCACATGGCTGGGAGATAAGGCAGCCTTGGAGCTTCCTGTTGCACCCATGTGGCTGCGGGGAGAATGTGGCCAATGGCCTTTCTATTCCTACTGTTTTCAGAGCCTAAATGAAATCAGCTCTCTAAAGTAAGTAATTATCTACTGGAAGAGGGCTGATTGGCGACGCGGGCTGCCTGAATGGCAGCGCTGCTAAGTGGTGCTAATTGCTAGCAGCTGCGGTACTCGTGCCTGTGGCCCACCTGATCGTGGCTCTTCTTTTTCTTCTTCTTCTTGCCCCAGCAGCCGGAGCTCTCGGCGTCTTTCCCGCTGGCGTCAGTGCACAGCACCCCATCCAGCTCGTCGGTGCCCAGCTGCTGCCCCTGAGACGTCTCTGCCGCTAGCCGGTACGACAGGTTCCTCAAGATGCACACGCAATTCTCGACGGTCTTTAATGAAAAATGAAAAACGCACAAGGGAGAAAGATGACGTACCAGGCTCTGGAGCTTTCATTAACGGCTTGCAATCAAGCTACTTCGATATACTGTACATTAATGATTGTTAATCTTAAAAATGTTCAAGGCATGATAGTAATAGTAATAAACCTTTAAAATGTAAAAAAGCTTAGCATTACTGCCATGATGTCGTTAACAGGTGTTAGATTGGTGCTCTGGATGGAGTCCACTGTAGGGCTCTACAGTAATCCTATTCCGCTGAGCAGTAAGGCGGAGTCTTTGCATTGTTTCCGGGGATTTAAGTTTGCTTTTTCTAATTCTCTGACTGGTTCTCATGTATTTCGGAAAGCTCGACGAGGATGAAAGAGCTCTTAAGATGCGAGAAAAGTGGAGACTGAATTATAAGACGTGTCGAAGTTAATCTGTGCAATTACAAGCCTCTGCTCTTAATACTGTTACCGCTAATACAATGGTGAGAATGGAATGCACAATCACTCTCAGTGCTAACTGCTGCTGTATGCCTCAAGTCGAGCCCGAATCCACTGTTTTCCCTTATACACCTAATTATATCTGTGCTTCACCCTTACTTTTTTTTTTTTTTTTTTTTTAAATCTGATTGTACTTCACAATTGAATTAAAGGAAAGACTTATGTTAAGTGCTTCGACTGCAGAGCACACCAAGAGTACCAGATTGCTCAGAATGTTGTGTATGTTAAAAAAGTAAAAAAAAAAAAAAAGCACCAAGATTCAGACCTTGCTGTCAATCTCACTGCTCCCCAGTGCGGTCTGAATGACGTAGAGCAGCGCGTCCGTCAGCCCCTCGCACTCTCTCATCCTGCGTCGTGCCTCCTCTCCCGCCGAGCTCACATTCCTGTCGAGCACAGGTAACCTGATGATTCGTGCACGTCTTTTTTTACTTTATTCTGACAAGTGTTCCACGTGTTGAAAGACATCAATAAGCAGCAACAACAACAACAACAAAAAAAAAAAGACATAAATGATGAATGCACATTAAAAAAAAACAAGAAAAAACAACAACCCTCATTGTGCTTCTTTGGAATCGGTCATCGAAATGACGCGAGGTATCTACTGCTATTGAAATATTTTATTACCCTCGAGCATGCATGGTCGTGGAGGGCTCATTAGAGCGCGGCCAACCACGCGCCAAATCAAAGGCTACATCATCATTCCTCTGGCGCTAGAAAAGTCCCCCCATTCCTGCAGGTGCTGTGGCAGCGGCACTCGACCGTTAAATATTCAATTGGTTTCCCAGAGCCTCGGTCAACCGTGAAACAGATTAATTAGCACACGGGGCTTTGGGGAGAGCTCGGGCCAGCCAGCTCGCTTCCAGCGTGACTCTGCACTTCCTCCGCCGCTGTCCAGCTGCCTTCAGCTTGAGTGGGAGCTGTCTGTGCTAGGGTTATTGATGGATTTGAATAGTTAATAAGGCTAAGGAAAGCACAAGGTAAAAGTATGTGCAAAAGTATCTGAGCTGTAACCTGAGCACTGAAGAAATATCAATATAAGTGGACGTAACACTCACACACACACACACTCCAGAATGTAAAAACTATGCACGCCTACTCCATTATAGATGATAATGATGATGCATCGAGAATGCAGACATGGCCCATATGGCTTAAACTAATAAACCCCCTCCCCAAAAATGCCGAAGCAGGCAAATGCACTAACTGTGATCTCATTATTCTTTGTAGACGGGATATTCTGGCCACATACACAAGCGCGGCCCACATATATCAGGAGCAAAATGTCTGACGGAGTGCCAAATGATTCCCAACGCCAGCTCCATAATCACGTTGGCCTTTATTCATCAAAGCCGAAAGCATAGAAACAAGTGCAAAGGAGAACCCGTGTCTGGTTCGTGAAACTGTCACAAAACTGTAATTTGAGCACAAATAATGAAGGGATCAGGTTCACCTATTTAGACAGTATGTTTATATGCATGCATATGGGATGGACAAATCTGTAGTCCAACTAGGATCCATGGAGGCCAATGGCGACCATTGTGTTTATTCCCATTCTCACAACCGTGGTAGGACCGGTCCGGTCAACATGCACACACTACAGATAATTTGGGAACGCCAATTAGCCTAATCTACACGTCTTTGGACTATGGGATACCAAACCGGAGGAAACCCACCAAGCATGCACGCAGACCCGAGGCGAGAATCGAACCCGGACCCTGGAGGTGCAAGGCCACAGTGCTAACCACTAAGCCAGTGTGCCTCCATGTATACTGTACATAAAAAAACATCCTAATTTACACAGGCCGCTGCAATAATAAGCAAATTAAAGATAAGCATTCAGCAAGCTTTCCAATATCTGATCTCTAAGGAGAGACGGCACCATCGAAGGTCTGAGAAAAGAAACACTGAGAAGGCAAAAATTCATTAAAGTGAAGTTAAAGGTGTTTTTGCTTGAGGTTGCTGCAAAAAAAAAAAAAAAAAAAAACCAAAAAAAAAAACAGTTATAGAAGAGTGCATTTTATATAAAAAAACTATTTATGGCCACCATCAGGTAGAAAACACACACACACACAAACCTCGTCTGTCAGCTGTACTTAAGCAAACAGAATCATCCCTTTTACTATTTTAAATAAATCATTTCGAAAAGCACCCCGTCAAATAAATTTCAAATAACTTGAATAAACATAAATTTTTACAATGTCATGTTCATAAAAGCAGATTTTAAAGCCAAAAACATTGGAATATGAGCGACATGAAGCACGCTGTCTGTCTGCCTTCCTTCCTTTTATTCTATCCGCTCGGAAATATAAACACTGCACTGGTGTCTGGTGACCTTCGATGCCTATGAGCACATCCCACACAGCCCCACTCCACATGAATTAAATGATATCATACACAATGTCTGGACTGAGAAAAACAGTCACACTCTGTAATATTTCTTTCGACCACCTTTAGCTTTCATTATGGTGCACAATGTGGTGGCTAACTCATGTGCGAGTCCTTGTGCTGCGAGGGAAGAAAAACTCCACAGATTTGATAACCTGGTCCTTCGGTATATTCAGGTCATTCATTTTATTGCCAAATAACGTTGCAGAGTCTGGACCTGACCAACTCGAGCAACCCCAGATCATAAGACACTGGGGGCTTCTTGCACTTCCCTTCTTACCCTGATGTGCCCGTCACTCTTGCATAAGGTTAATCTGAACTCATCAGACCACATGACCTTTCTCCATTGCTCCAAAGTCCAATCTTTTTTTTTTTTTCCTAATTTAGTCGTGTCCAATTCCTCCCCGTCACTAGGGGGCTCCACATTAAGGCTACTACTACCACTCAGTCGGGACGGCCGAAGTCTATCATGTGTTTCCTCCGAACCACGTGACGCCAGCCGACCGCATCTTTTTTCGAACTGCTCACTCACTCACCATTGGGGACGACGCAACACACTCGGAGGACAGCGCTATCCGCTCCTTCCGCGCGAGCTCACAGATGCCCCTGATTGGCTGTAATGTGTAATAATTAATGTGGGAGCACGAAGTACCTCTCATCTCTCCCCTCTGAGAGAGCTCGGCCAATCAGCTCTCTCTAGACCTCCGCGCAAAATCTTTATGTTTCCTAGCAAACTGAAGTCTTTTGTACGTCTGGCTACAATAATAATTGTTCTTTTTAGGGCCACGCAGCTGTTTATCTTATCTTCTGAGTTTGTGTGTGGAAATGATCGTACTGTACTTTCACTATTAAACGTACTGTAGCTGTGATTTCTACTCACTTACTCACTCCCTCCTTGTCTATGACCGCTTTATCCTGTATACAGGGGTACACAGTGAACAGGGTACCAATCCATCGCAGGTGATTTCTACCACAGATTTCTTTTAATGATGACTCTTCATCAAGTGTTTAAGTGATTTTTAATCATTTCGATCATTCATGATTTTTTTTTCTGCACTATCCCTCTAGGTTCCAGTAATAAATGGAATCCAATCCCAGTCATTTTCGTCAGGGTTTACTGTGATTGATGCAGGCCAACAATTTGACCTTTCTGATACTGCAACTTTCATTTTTGCCAGGCAGTGTAGTCAAACCTAAAACCTCACTCCTGCTAGCATAACTAAGCACCCAGTCCATTAGCAGACATACAGACTTATTCACACTGCGGTTGAATGTAAATGGTCTTCTTGCTGTCTGATGTGACCCATGTGTCAGCTGTGAATAACAGAGGTATACCTGTATTATTATGTGGATTTAAACATCACTTCCTTTGATAATTGTCAATGTGCGTTTATTTACACTAGTGATCTTACCGCCATTGCTAATACACAGCTTTTTTTTAATCATTATAAATATAATTTTGACTAAATCTTCATCTCTATATGACATGGGATCACATGAATCTGATTTTTCATTCGCTTATTACGGTGCCTTGATGTTAAGAACTGGTAAGTGCAAAGTGGCTGAAACAAAGACGCAGTGAGCTATTTTCAGATGCTGAGTGACATCGCACTAATAATGGCTTTCAACCAATTGAAAACCACACTGCCCCTTTTTTTTTTTTTTTTTGGTTGCATTGCTTTTTTTTTAAGTGTTAAATACTTGTTTCCTTCCTGGGATGGACAAAACGAAGAAATACAACTGGTGAAAAGGAATATAGTCGATACACTACTAATCTAATCTACTAAAGCACTAATCACTTCTAGTCATACCTGAACATACTGTAAACCAAACAACGAAAATAAGTTTGTCACAGTAATCCAAGCTAAGACAATTTATCAAAACATGTCTGAAACCTACTTACCCAAACCAATTACATTTAGCAGTGGTGTTTCCAAAAGGCCACCAAGCTCATTAGCAAATTAGAGGAACTATCGAGCGAGTGTAATACGTACAATGAGAACTCAATACACGGTGACATTTCCAGGATGTGAAAATTCATTTCAATCAGGCACAATATTGTTTAGCCACTAACTTTTCAAAAGGGGCTTCTTGTACACAGTGCTTAAACACACACACCTAATAGAACAACAATGGCTAAGCCTATAAGCCAATGGCTAAGCAGTAATACAAAGCTACATAAGGAGATTTCTAATTACACGCTACCTTCATAAATCTTGTGTTAGTGCTCAGAATATATTAGTCTTTTGTAGAGAAGCTACAGATTGAAAAAAATCTTTTGCTTGCCTTTATCACACTATGTGTATTATGTCCTGTTTGTGTGGCTGTTTAACTCTCGACAGACAGACAGACAGACAGACAGACAGACAGACAGACAGACAGACAGACAGACAGACAAAAAAGACAGGTTGTAGATGTGATTGCACACTTAAGTTCTTACATATACACACAGGGTAGTGCGAGAAGTTACCAGTGCAATGCGAAGAACAAAAAAACTACAAGATGAAGCATATAAGTAAAGCATATGAATAAAAGACCCACCTCAACAAGTGATTACTATAGAAAAAAAATACTCTATTCTGATCTATGACTTGGATTTTAGCCAGAATTACTCTTTACTCACAGACTTGTGATATAAATCATACTATTCAACAGTTAGTCCTGACCGAGCAATCTGATTGGACGAGAGACATCTGATGATTAGTGATAATGCACAGTGACACCACTGGGACGTTTAACTATACTGTATGGATCACTTTCCATCCCTGATAACTGTTCTAATAACTTTCAATTACACTAAATGTTGGTTGCAGCATGAGTGAAAGTAGGTCTGTAATAATAATAATTAATAATTGCTTGTACATTGTTCCGAAATGCCTCTATACCATGTGTTCTTTTATTTTTACGGCTACAAAGTTAACTAGATTCTAACACAAGGCTGAATTTCAAATTGTTCTTCAACCCCTGATCAAGGGCACTACTTGGTGTGTGTGTGACATTGGGTTGTGAACCCTAGCGCACTAGTGTTCCGCTGATATTCTAAAGGGAAATAAATAGGAACACAAACTTACAGTAGAAGATTGTACTCAGGACTGTCCACCACCTCCATGTTTTATTCCTCTCACTTTTTGGCTACGTAGTACCGCTAAGAATTTGAAACAACTTTCACCCCTGATAATTACACTAACTGTCAGGATACGTGTTGTCCGAGCAAAAATAACTGGTTAAATAAAGAAATTCATCATAATCTGTTGATAATAAACTGTGTTTGAGGAACTGTTGTATTAATGAAGACTCAAGATTGTGCTGCCGAAGCCGGGATGATATTCCAGCACAACAGCACGCCCTCTATTGTGATATTGCTTAATTAGCAAGAAGATGTCATACCAAGTACTAGTTGCTTTCGCAAGTGTATGGATATTAAAATTCTACCTCAATTTTTGTTGTGTGTGTCTGTGCATGTATGTGTGTGTATGTATTCGACATGCTACCTGAGGCATCCGGTGGCATTACGGAGCACTTGAGATGAATGGAGGTGCAGTTTGCGCTCGTCCTGGAGAGGTGAGGAATCCCAGCCAGAGTGCGGAATGATGACGGTGTTGGTGAGCACAGCCAGAGCATCCTGGATTATAGGCATCTTCAACGCGTCGCATGAGGACAAGTTCCATAGCACCCCTGCACATACAGAGCCACGCCCCAAAATACCCATGAATCAAGCATGTCTTCAGCAGAGAAAAGTCACAAACTTACTGCTTTAGCATAGCAACAGACAATTCCCTCCTAAAGTATTGGAACGGCAAGAGCAATTCTTTTGTTTTTGATCAGAAGATGAGACGATTCATCTAAATGTCAGGTCAAATTTTTTCTTGAATATTCATATCTATATGTGCTAAACAACTGCAAACATGGCATCTTTTGTTTGAAACCACCCATGATCAAAAAAAACTGGAACACGTAACTGACAGGTGTTTCTTGTTGCCTACATGTCTCCTGTTAGACTGACTGTTTACACAATTAATAGCTCTGAATGTTTGTTCCGGGTCTGAGCCCTGGGCTTCACCTGAAAAGAGTAAACCACCATAAAGACCAGAGAAGCCGTCTATGGGGAAAACAAAACAAACCACAGATGTACAAACAACCAGACATGGAACAGGTCGGCCAGGGAAAACAACAGTAGCTGCTGACAGAAGCATTGTGGGATCTGTGAAGGAAACCTCCAAAAGCAACAGCCAGGGACATGTAGAAAATTTTTTAATGCATCTAATTTAATTGGCGAGAACTTTAAAATTCCACACCGAGACAATGACCCAAAATCACAGTGCCAACACAACAAAGCACTTCATCGGGGGGGGGGGGGGGTGGAAGACTTTGGAGTTGCCAAGTCAATCACCAGAGCTTAACTCAACTGAGCATGCAATTCAATTTCTGAAGAGGGGACTGAGGAGAGAAACCCATAAAACAAACAACAACTGAAAGAAGCCTGGAAAGGCATCACAAAAGAACAACACAAGATGAATGATGTCTTGGTTGATGCGCAACTAAACATTAAGCATTATTTACTTTAATTTACTTTCAGACTATTTGTTCCGATACTTTTGCACAACTAAAAATTGGGTGGTCTCTCAACAAAGGTGCAACGTTCTCAAGATGTAAATATACAGTAGTGGTACCTCGGCATACTGTATGAAGCCCCGCCTTAAGAATTTTCGCATTAAGAACTTGGAATAAATTTGCCTCGGCCTCGAAGCATTTTCAACATACAAGCGAATGAACTTAGACGTACCGAGCGCTGGCTAAGCTGCGCGTATGTCCGAGGGCTGATTTGTTTGCGTCACTGGAAAGCCGAGTGAAGCAAGTTTAAAGATTTTTTTCTGGGTTTTTGCATTTTGTGCAAAATTTAGTGTAGACATTGATAGCACCATGGGTCCCAAGAACGTTAGCAAGAGTAAAATGGAGCCACTTTCAATTTCGTTTTTTAAAGCAGCCAGCGCCAAGAGAAATCATAAATTTTTTCCATATTTTACTTCATCTACATGTCTTTTATTTATGTTTTAATAGTTTTTATATGCAAAAATATGATTAGAATTGGTAATATTGGTAATATTGGTAATATCTCTGGGTGGCTGAAATGGATCTACATTTACATTATTTATGGGTAAATGCATTTCGCAATACAAACTCTCGCCTTAAGAACTCGCCTCCGGAATAGATCAAATTTACATCCCGAGGTACCACTATACAGTACATCTGAATCTCTCATATTCATCTCTCGATCATGAACACAAATATCTTCATTGTAGAGCAAAAACAAAAAGACCGCGTCTTTCCGGTACTTTTGGGAGGGAACTGAAAATGGCAGTACAACTCTTTACCTAAAACCATGTTTGGTGTTCAAAGCACTGATTGCTTGAAAAGCCCAAGACCTCAATCAGCCGAAACTGTATATAAAAATACTTTCCTGTGCCGTGCCGTGTCGTAGGCAGCGGTTACACCGTGCAGGGATTTTTAATGAAACACGCCCTTTGGCTCGAATGCATTTTGCTTCTATAAATTTTAAGTGCCTAGACTGTTGCTCTGAACTTGATTATTATGTTGATGGATGTGTTGATTAATGCCCGTGTTAAACCCTTGTGAATGATGTCCTCTTATGAAAGCATTTCCTAAATTTTGTGTTTGACATTTATGAAATGTCTGCGCTGGAAAAAAAATAAAGCCTCGCTTCCCCTCGTGTCTAAAGAAGGGCTAATGAGGACTGACCTTTTACTCAAAACCTTGAACAAAGCGTGCAAGGAAAATCACTATATCTCACAAACCTTAGGGGGGGAAAAAAAAAAAAAAAAAAAAAAGTTATACACAGTGTGATGTTAAGTACGTGCATTGTCTGTCAGTAATTACAATAATTATCACCAATTAGCAGATCATTAACTATGCATCTAAAAGGTGCTGTGCTCAGCTACAGGCAGAAAAATAATTCAATGAGAGCTAACGAACGAATCAGATCAGGCATTGCCTTTAAAATGCTATACAATAAAGGATGCTATACCTGTGAGCAGCTCTCTGATCTCCACATCTGTGGTTTTGCGGAGGAGGCGCACCAGGGCCGGGATGCCCCCGCAGTTCTTCAGTGCAATCTTGTTATCGTCGTTGGCTTTGCCGTAGACCAGGTTCCTCAGGGCGCCACAAGCGCTGCGGTGCACGTCATTCATCCGGTGATCCAACAGGTCTACCAGTAGCTGGATGCCGCCCTGTCGACGTATCTGGAGCGAACAGCGCGACAAAATAAACTACTATACTACTCCTACTGCTTTTCTACCTGCCCGTTTCTCTATCTAATTCAATCTGGGTCTGTTTATCTGCGGGAGTGTTTTATATCCTCTGAGCATTCTGCTACATGTGTATTTTTTTTTTTTTTTTTACAGACTGCTGTGAGTGATATATACTTGTACTGACACTACCATATCAGTGTTGCTGCTGTTGTGAGAATGATGCACCACCCAAATTAAATCTCCCCTGGTGGTCCTTTCCAGTGATAAATGGGCGAGAAGCGAAACTGCATAGAAACAGATGGGCACCAATCAGTGACTGTCTATGCACGGAACGGCCTACTGTATGGTAGCTCGCGCTGATAAAATGGCCCGTGAATGTAACTGCTACATAGCTAATTAACTGGTAATTAGCAATTTAAATAAAGCCCAAATGAGAGGCAAAGGGCATTGCTAACCAGAAGCAGACACACCAGTCCACGTCAAGTGTGAATTTTCAGAGCCTCTTCCGGCTGCGGCGGCTTCCTTATCCAATAATACTCAAATCGACTAAGTCGTTCTAAAATTTCTGAAGCTAAAAGGAAATCATAGCGTGCTGTCTGGGCATATGTGGGCGTGCGCTTTACCTCTGATTTGATCTTGTTGTCCCCGAAGCACAGATGCTGCAGGTAGGCTGCAGCGTTAGACTGCACAGATGGGAACTGGTGTTGGAGCATTTGGATCACTTCAGGCAACTCCGGATCCCTCCAACCAAACTCTCTGGACAGGAACACACACACACACACACACACACACACACACACACACACACACACACACAGAGACAGAGACAAACACACAGTCTACACCATGCCGAGGAATCCCACATCATTAAAGCACTAATATCAAAAGCTTTGTACTGCGACAAATGTGTTTTAAAGAACGTACAGCAAGAATAATCTTTCCCGTCTCAAAGTAGCTGCTAACTAGACGTCTGCATCCGAATCGAGCTTTCCTTTGTGAATTGGACAGATTTTTTTTTTTTTTTTTAAGAAATGCCAAACAAACTGAGAAGGGAATGGCTTTTAAGCAACAAAACCAATTAAGCTGTGAAATATGGAGTAGAATGGTTTTGGGTAACACAATCAAAGACGGAAATAAGACATGAGCAACTGAAATATGCCAGACATCAGTAATGGATCAATCACCTTTTTTTTTATTTTATTCTCTCTTGAGAAAAAAATAAATAAATAAAAAAAGAATTCACGGTATAACATCCTGCCAACGATGACAGCCTCCATCATCGGTGATTGCTCCAGCCCGTATGATTGCTCCATGCCATTGCTCGTCCTATTATTTCCCGCAGCAGCCTGGAGGTGGCTCAGCCTCTGCCTTGTGCTTCATGCACAGGGCACTAACGATGCAGCACAGAATGCTGCTTATGCAGTACCGTCCCTAACAGGGGACAGACTGCAAGCTGCAAAGACAAAGGCAGCATGCTATTCTGACATCTGCTGAGAGAAACACACATGCTGTACACCAACAGGCCAGGGACGTTTGTTCATCCCCTCTCTGGGCCTTTCTTACTGCCCTGGTCATAAACAAAATGAAAAACTACTCACTCACTCACTCATCTTCTATACCGGTTTTTCCTGTGTTCAGGGTTGCGGGGACCTGGACAGGACGCCAATCCATCACAGGGGACACACACATACACACACTACGGGCAATTTGGGAACGCCAATTAGTCTAACCTGCATATCTTTGGGTTGTGGGAGGAAACCGGAGTAACTGGAGAAAAACCCACCAAGCACGGGGAGAACATGCAAACGCCATGCACACAGAAACGGGAATCGAGCCTGGCCGGGAATCGAACCCGGACCCTGGAGGTGCCGACACCACCGTGCCGCCTCAAATGAAAAACTAATAGTATTTATTTTTCTAACTCAGGTGTTAGATTTAAACAATCGGAAGGAGAATGCAGAAATACGAACAGTACTGGTAGAGCATGAGAATTGTCCACTAAAATGAAACACCAGAGAGCAGAAACTGGTGGACAGATCACAGAGAAATAAAGAATGGCGCCAGGTTTGATTTAAACCCTGCAAGGTTGCAGGAAAACCCTAAGATGGACCAACAGCTACAGCTAACAGGAGCCCCTGGGAGAGCACTAGTGGCGTACATCCCACTTCATTGCCATCTGATGAAATACCTCGGAGTGCTCCAGTGCAGCCATAAAGGACAAATGAACTACTGGGAATGAGTGAAAAAAAAAAAAATATATGTAAGATTAACTTCTCTTTCCTTCTGTACTCCGTATACACTCTACCCTTGGGTTATGAAGAGTGATGTAAATCAGGGCCGTGACCCTGCGGTGTTGGGTCTGAGTCATGCACACAGAATCACACAACTCGTAGTCTGAACTGAGAGGAGTACTGCATGTTCTCATTACTTCTAGGTAAAAGGTATTGCATGCAACCTGATTGGGGTAGTAGCGTAGGTGACACCAACCCAACTTCATTTAAAGGTTGTTCAAATGGTTGCACCACCACTTGAATGAATGGATGAAGGCGTAAAACTTTACTGACAACTTCAAGACACGTCTGTTGGGGTGGGAACTGCACACACAATCATTCACCAACACCATTTGTACATTACAGGTTCACTCGACTGGGAGTTATTGCTACATCCCCCGTACAGTCCTGACCTCGCTCCGATTATGGCTTCAGCGTACGGAGAAAACTTTCTACCTGAATGCGATCCAAGCACTAGTGAAACACTGGGATGAGTGCATTAGCGTAGAGTTTTTACTCTCATAACTGTGTTCTGTTATTCTGCACCAAATCAAAAGTCCAGAATATTAATATTTGTGCATTGTCTATACTGCTTTCCCGTCAAAGCGTCACAAGGGGCCTTGATCACATCCCTCGTGTGGCACCCTGGATGGGGTGCGCCAAGCCATCAGAGGAAACCAACCAACCATTAAAATCTGTCTTCGGGAGGAAACTGGAAGCACCCTGAAGAAACCCAATAAGCACACGCCAAGACTCCAAGCACAACGAGCGGAGACGAGATTCAAACCCCCAACCCTGGAGGGTATGAGGTGACGGTACTAACTATTCAGCCACTGTTCTGTCATATAGAATATTTTAAATGAATAATTAAAAAAAACCTGTCAGAATATTATTATCATTTCATTAAGCTTCATTTAGCTAGGAGTTTATTTTTAGCTCATTTAACACCAGACACTTGCAGTCTTTACACTAGACACTGGCAAGGGTACTGTATGGTCATAGTTTCCAGCTACAAACCACCAGATTTATGCTATATTTTGTAGTGTATATCCATAATCGAATCAGCGCATGGGCAATATATCAGCCTTTAGCGTTCTGGCGTCAGGTAAATTTCAAACCGTTTAAAGGTTCAACAGCAACAGAGGGTGCAAATTATACTGTACTTATTTATGGGATGCAGGGTTTCAGTGCACCTGTGTGCATCAAATCACAGGTTGGATGTAACTGCTGAGATACAAATGTATGGGTTTAAATTAATCTCATAACATTTTTATGTTGCAACGTGGCTCAGAAGCCGAGTCCTCTCTGTAAATGCACTAAGTGCCTGAGTTGTGAGCTCTTACGGTGGCTCATAAAGTCACTGTTATATGTGCAAATAAAACTTTATGTACTACTTTTAATGTATAAAATCTGCGTAAAAAGTAGTCGGTTTACAATTTCTCTAATTGCCGCCTGGTATTATTTGACAGGTGGAGGGGACTGCGGAAATTTTCAGCCCTTAAAATGAGGTCAATAGTCAAAAAAAAGAAAGAAAAGGAAATGTTAATGTAGTAAATTCTTTTTTGCTTATACTGTACTGTATTAGTAATTGACTAGATGATAAAATACTATATGCCTTTATGAGAAACACTTGTGCTTTAGCCACACACCCTCACTTTGATGTCTGGTTGTATAATATAAATGATGGGAGGCCCAAGATCATCATCATCATCATCACCATCACCATCATCACTGATCATTTCCTTCCCATTGACATGATTGTTGGGACAACGAGTTCAACTGGTTCAAACATACAGTGTCCTCCCAAAATCTGGATCCATTTCAAATTTCACACTCAAAACTACCAACATACGTAGAACTAGACCTAGTCGCCAATTTGAGCACTTGCTTTTAATCCTTATCATTCATCATTTTATTAATCCCGGGAGACCGGTGTCGATCCATTGAAGGGCACACACATACACACTACGGGCAACTTGGTAATGCCAATTAGCCTAATCTGCATGTCTTTGGACTGTGGGAGGAACCCGGAGTACCTGAAGGAAACCCACCAAGCACGAGGAGAACATGCAAATTCCAAGCAGACAGACCTGAGCCAGGAATCCAACCCTTGACCTTGGAGGTGCGAGGCCAATACACCTAATCAATACACCTTGCTTTTAATTTACTGCATCATCTATATAATATATTGACACTACGTGCAATTTGGGAACGCCAACTAGCCTAATATGCATGTCTTTGGACTGTGGGAGGAAACCCACCAAGAACAAGGAGAACATGCACACATCCCCAACCGGGAATAGAACCCGGAACCCGGAGGTGCTACAGTAGTGCTAACCACTGAGCCATTGTGGCTCCCCAGCTGTATTCACTGACTGATATTCTACAGCAGACTGCTGAGTCATTCTCAAGCAGAGGAGCCAAATAGAGAGAGAAACCTTCTGGTTATGCATAACATAACCAGAAGGGTGATGCAAGACTACTCACTGTTTACCTCTTGTCCACTCTCAATCTCCCTCTCAACCATAAATTCCTGAAATACCTTCTTTAATCACTTAATGCCTGAAATCAAGCTACTCCTCGATTCACAGCAGCACCAATCCTGGAAGGAAAGATGAACCATGCATGAATCATCAGATGTCATACGGGAACGCAGGCCCCGCCACCATCATGGCATTCCCCTTCGGAGGCCAGGGACCACTTTGGCTGAGGAATGGCGTCTTCACGCTACAGAGGGCGCAGCACTTTTTCATTACAGGCTGGCTGATTTCATTCTCTTGCGGTCAGATTCGTAAGTGCTCAGTGTGAGGCTAGAAGCTACTCCCATTACCTCACCTCCCAAAAGATAAGGTAGCAGAAGACGTGCGTCACATCCTTTGAGCCTCCCAGACTGAGACTACAATTATCCTGGCCTTGGCTGAATTATGACCAAATTACAAAGAAGTCTTCTTATCAGCATATTTTGAATTAAGCACAGCTTCTTATTAAAGCAGCTGATTAGATACAGAGAGAGAGAGAGAGAGAGAGAGAGAGAGAGGGGGAGGACCTGTGTAACAGTAGACCAGACAGGCCCGAAGGCTGAAATCCCACAGCATAAACTAATGAAACATTTGGATAGCCACTGGGCAGAGGCTAACTCTCCAGTTTGTGGCGGCCCTTTGTTTCAGTCCTTTGTCCTGGTTCAGTCAGGTGAGCCTAGTTTTAAGCCCCATGGCCAAACCATTAACACCACAATACCCACTGCCAAACTGCATCCTGTCATCCTAAACAGCCCCACGGGGCTCCGAAAGGGTGCGGCTGAGCTTCTTATGGACCACTGACTGTTGTGTTGCATGAGGGAACGCAAAAGAAAAAAAAGAAGAAAAAAAACAGACAAATAAAAGCATCATAAATTATGCATGCCTGGAAGATGCCTGACTGAATATGATGATTAGAAATGGAGCTAATGGAGCGATATTTCGCAAAGGACACCGTCTATGTATATCAGAGGCAGCCTGGATGGGAGGACTCATGGGGGGGGGCGGGGGGTGCAAAAGCTGCGATGATGGAAAAAAAAGCTGATGGGTAAAGAAAAGACCAAATAAATAAATAAATAAATAAATAAATAAAAAATGTTTCGATGAGTCATCGTCCCACTCAGACATGCCTTTTTTTGGGATATAAAAGGCATATAGACAGCTGAATCACTGAGGCAATGATTTGTGATTTTCCCCCCCCCCCCCCTCTTTTCTCTCTCTCGGTAAATAGTGCTGACATCTGGTTTGTCATTTCACTCCGAGCCATGAGTACATGTCTTGGAAATTTACTACGCACTTGACGGCGGATTGACGGAAACAAAATATTTGTATGTTGTACAAATGTACAACTAGCTCGGGGTGATCCGTCACGCTGAGCGACACGCCGAATACACTTAACATGGTAAACAGGAGAGAGCTTATCAGGCTATGTAATTGCTGAAGCTGTGCCTTGTGGTTTACCCGCTGAAGTGAGCACAGTGTTGAAATAAGCACGCTAATGAGCGTGTGGCTGCTCTTCTCTGGTGACTCTGCCAGTTAACTGCACAACCTTCCTACACTATTTTTTTTTTTTTTTTTAAATGCACAGTAAATTTAGATATTACGGACTTCCACATAATCACTTCCTAACTGTCAGTTCAGTACTGACAGCTGCATGCCATAATTGCAATAAACAGTAAGTAAGTAAATTAATGTGCACCATACCATGTCTCCATAGCGTACCTCAAATTGCGTGGCTTTTTAAAAATTTTTTTTTTTATAGTACTGTAATTCCCCCAGAGGTAGAGCTATATTAGGCTGAATGGCTGTGACTGTGACAGCTGGCAGGAGAGGAAGTGTTTCTGATGTTTTCTGAAGGTCTGACCCACTCCTGAACCCTCTTTTGGAGATGGAGACGTTCGCACCATGGGTAATTTAGTACACTTGTGTGAAGAGCGCCACAGGGCAGTGATCAGGCATTGCTCCCATCCGGCCCCAGCTCTGAGTGCATGGCTTTCAATGGCACGTTGCTCTGAACCCACAACATACAGTACAGTACATGCGATGATGGATGAGTAGAGCGTCGTTTCTTCCATGGAACATCCAATATTAAAAAATAAATAAAACATGCTTTTTTTTCTATTAAACGTTCATGCATTATCTGTCATTTGACCTTTAAAACTAATGTTCAGACATGATACAGCAATATGTTTAGAGTCGTACTTTACTCCTGCATACTGTAGAATTTGGAATTACAGTGTACAACTGCACTCCATATACAAGCTTTACTCACAAACAAAAAAGGTCGGTTTAAATGTTGTATATGTACATTTAAAAACTATAAAAGATATACAATGTAAAATCCAACCCACAACCAAGTGACTATTTATATTCCTTCTGCTATTCATGATTGGATAGATCAATTAGAATTCCAACACTAGAACCGGGTCCTTAATTATAATTTAATTAAAATAATTATAATAATAATAATAATTAAAAAAATGCTAAAATATGAAATGGTTAGAAACAATGGAGAACAAGATGACATGATTGCAATGTGATGTTCTGTGGTGAAAAAAAAAGGCAAACTCCTCACACGATCCAAGACACAATCCAAAAGCCCTCCTTACTTCATTCTACTGATTCTGATCTTCATTATTAACAAAAAGATTAGATGCAATAGAAACAATCTTTGACCTTATTAAAAATTGTTGAAAACAAACTGAAGGAATTCTTATCTATCTTGCGTCCTTAATACTTCTCAAAAAAAAAAAAAAAAAAAATTAAATAAATAAAAAGCTTAAAGCTTAAAATCCTGCTTCGCTTTTTTTCTTCACATGCAGTGGTGCGATCTAACAGTGTGTCTGTTGCATAACAGGTTAGGGTAGAGAAGAGAAAAGAGATGAAAAGGAGAATGTAAAATAAAAGCTGCATTACTTTGTCATTCTTTGTTCGGCTTGATTTTGATTCCAGACAAGGAATTCAGGGTCGTACCTATCAGGAGACAGGCAAAGAGAGAGAAAAAAAAGAGAAAGGGTAGGTGGCTAGCACAAAGGGGTTTGACATTTAGAAAAAAAAAGAAAGAAAGAAAGAAAGAAAAAGTATTGATTTGAACTTTCTTACTTTTCCCCTGTAGCGGAAACACATTACACACTTTTAAATTTTTGTTACAATTTATTTATTTATTATTTTTTTTACACATTTGGCTTTGGACATGCACTATCAGGTATCGTGTTTAAAAAGCGCTCTCAAACAGTACATTGAAGATCTCATTAGTACAGTGGACGGTGATTTGTAGTTCTGGGTGATGCTACATGGGAACCCTTACAGCATGCTTGATTGAGGTAGAGATGACGGGGGTACAGATATCCGCTATGGTTCCGCTATGCATGATACATCAGCGTCATATTTCAGTGTCACTGCTGGGAACAATCCAATACCTCAGTACGACCTGATGCTCCTATGGTGGTCCCTTTTTAATAACTTTTGCAATATGTATAGCAAGAGACGGACTACAGCAGTACCTATACCAAATAGACCTGCAGAGATGTGTTCTAATAAAATGTACACTTGATCAGCCATAACATTAAAACCACCGAAGTGAATAACATTGATTATCTCGTTAAAGAAGCAGCTTGGGTAAGCAAGTGAACAATCGATTGTCAAGGTTGTTGTGTTGAAACTAGAGATGTTCCGATACCATTTTTTCCCTCCCGATACCGATTCCGATACTTGGGCTCAGGGTATTGGCCGATACCGAGTACTGATCCGATACCTGGGTGTGTATCTGTATATACAGCTGTAGATACTACTAGCCCTGTGTAA
>JAQQZT010000001.1:23726107-23738574 GCA_030068275.1 Clarias platycephalus
GCCGATTCCGATGCCAGCTTTTTTTGTGGTATCGGCAGCATTTCCGATACTGGTATCGGAATCGGAACAACCCTAGTTGAAAGCAGGCGCAAGAATCTGAGTGACTTTGACAAGAGACAAATCATGCTGGCTTGACCACCACTGGGTTAGACCAACTCCAAAAACAGCAGGCCTTGTGGATTGTGTTCCTGCTACGCAGAGGTTAGTACCTACCAAAATCAGTCCAAGAAAGGACAAATGGTGAACCTGGGACGGGGTAATGGGCGATCAAGACTCATTGAGGCGAATAATGGGCATTTAAGGATCAGAGCTGGACCATGGAGAAATGGAAGAAGGTGGCCTCGTCTGGGGAATCACGTTTTATATTAAATCATGTGGACGGCTGGGAGTGTGTGTGTCTGTGTGTGTGTGTTGCTGGGAGAAGAGATAGAACCAGGATGCACAATGGGAAAAAGACAAAGGTATTGTGAAACCTTGGGAAAAGTTGGGTTCAGGCACTCATATGGGCGTCACTTTGACCTACCTGAACACTGTTTCTCCAAGCCTTCATGGGGCACAGTGTTCCCTTATAGCAGTGACCTCTTTCAGCAGGATCATGAACCCTGCCACACTGCAAGACCTGTTCAGGAACGGTTTGAGGGAGATGACAAAGAGTTCAAGGTGGTGGCTTGCCTTCCAAATTCCCCAGATCTCCATCTGATCTCTGAGGGACTAAACAAAGACTTGCTGGTAATGTCTTGGATTTATGGCAGATACCACAGCACACCTTCAGAAGTCTTGTGGAGTCCATGACAAGTCAGAGCTGTTTTGGTGGTAAGATTGGAAACTACACAATATTACGCAGGTGGTTTTAATGTTATGGCTGATTGGTGTACAGTATGTGCTCAACTGAATCCACGGGGTAACTGTAAAATGTCTGGATCCATGAACAATTTCAACATAAAACTGGATATTTTTCTTTTTAGTTCAGATCAAACATGGCTTTGAAGCTAACCTCAGAAAAATCTAATAACTTGTTCTCATACAGTATACACAAGACAGGATTCTTCATACAGGAAAGGTGTTGCTGAATTTTTACAGCATTTGTTTGCGTGTCGATGGATCCCGACTTTCGGGCCATCCTGGATGTAGTTAAGCGATATGTTACACCTGCTGTGTAACACCCCTAAACTTCTCAAGATACAGGAAACCTAGATGCCGCAACTCCATCAAGCTGAATTTTATTCACAGTTTTTTAAATCACCAACACCTCAAAGCAATTTGTTTTTACCAGTGGTGTAGTGAGGAGGCACTCAGTATGGGGGCCTCAAGGTAAGTCAGGAAAAAACAACAACGAAAATGTAATTATTACAGTATGCAGCTGGAACATAAATGGTAACACGAAGAAGAAATTATCATTTTATTCACAATTAAAAGAAAGAATATTTAGTGTACCATAGACCTTTTCCATACTTCCTTGCTAATAATGTGTAAGTAGTCACTCAAAAAAAAACCATACCCAGTAGGAACCTTAACGATGAATGGCTGAAGTACAACAGCTGTAACAACATCACGATGACGTCCATTGGAACAAAGACTTTGATAAAAAGACGTTCAAACAGCTCTGAATGAATGAATGAGCCAAAGCTCAAAACAACTAAATTTGAACCTTTATCTGTAGCCTTAAAGCCGATTAACGTCCATTTGCACAATATCCCACCACATCTGTGGTTCCTTATGGTTCTAACAGGGTTTAGAATTCTGATTAGGACACCGCGGCTTCCGGCACACAGAGTGTGTATCTCTGTATAAATGTCATAAATCTAACCTTAAAAGTGTTTAATGTTAATGTTTCATTTACCAGGAGATGCACCCCACTTCCCAAATGACTGCACTGTAATATGGTTTTTGGACGGCCTTCCAACTGTGTCCCATCTCGTTTCACAGGCCAGATCTCACACGTTAAGCGTTTTTATGGTTTATGCTGCTTTCCAATTTAATATTGGATTGCTGTCTTACTACAGCAAGTGGAGCTCGGGTCCCACTCGGGCCATCGGGTCGGGTTAGATATTGTTTTGATGTCATTTCTTCAAGATTGCGTTCGGGTCATTCGGTCAACGTCATCCCATCTTCGTGTAGTCAACATTGTTCTGATATTTCTTTAAAGAAAATGACCTTGTCACAACATCAGTAAAGTTGCCAAAGTAACATCAAGACAACATATTGACAACTGAAAAATCCTCCTGGGATATACAGTATATCTGCACTCCCAGTAATGAGTCTAACCGCTGGAATACCAAACCGATACTTGACCGGTACTTGAACTCTAGTTACTGCGGCGGGAGCAACTCGTGCTTACTGTACCTCTAGACCACTAGGGAACATGACAAGGGTTAAAATAATTATAATAATAAACACTCACTCACTCACCATCTATACAGCTTAATTCTGTGGAGCCTATCCCAGGAGGCTTAGGGCACAAGGCAGGATACACCCTGGACATGGTGCCAAACCATCGCAGGACACACACAAACTATACACACTCTCACAAGCTCATTCACACACTACGAGCAATTTGGAACACCAATTAACCTAATCTGCATGTCTTTGGGCTGTGGGAGGAAACCGGAGCACCTGGAGGAACCCAGCCAGAAACCAAGGAGGAAACCAAGCACAGAGACGGGAAACGAACCCGGACCCTGGCGATGCAAGGTGGCAGTGGTAACCAATAAGCCACAGTGCTGCCATAATAAAACAATAATAATAATAAAACACTTACTGTAACAAACACCATATTACAGTACAGAACATGGTAACACGCTGTGTGTGGGAAGCTGTTGGGTTCGTCCCAATCTCTGCTTAGAATTCTAAACCCTGTTAGAAACTTAAGAGAGCATGTTGCACAAATAGATGTTAATCAAATACAATATTGTATTTGTTTGATCTTTTTATCAAAATCATTCTCAAAATCAAAACCTCTGAAAGCAACGTTGTCTCAAAGGTGAATGTTATCACAACGTCATTACAGCTACTGTATATTACGACACTCATCCAAGGTTAGGGCTGCTACTGGGTTACATTGAGGCTACATGCATCATGCGGAATATATGATTTTTTACATTTTAACTGAAAGTTAAGCGTTTCAGTTACAGTTGTTGACTCTCCGTAGATTTGACATGATGTATGATCGATTGTCACCCTTGCTTACTCAGCAGAAGTGTTAGGTGATAATGCGGCATCTACCTTTCCTATATCGACACAGACGTGCGGTATGTGCAAACCTTGCTATGTACAGAGCTTTCCAAATATATTCCCCTCGAAAGTCTTGATGAAAGTTTCCAAAAGTATCAAATTAAATGTGCATGTTGCGGCTCTGGCTGCAGTCAATAAATGCAATGCATCCACCACACGCCATTCGGGTTCCGCGCCACTGGCAGTGTGCACACACGCAAAAAACTTAAGAGAAACTTGAAAACATGAAGAATAAACCAAAGAGATGACAAGAAATCAACAAAAGCAATAAGGTCAAGGCGAAACAAGTGAAAGAAACCCTGTATAGCTTGCACTTCATGAAGTGTTCCGCAGTGGCTCTTACAATCCGTTAACGAACATCCGAGCGAATAAGGCGGACAAAAACAAACAATCATGTTTGCTAACTGACTGAGTTTCATCTCAAATCATGCATACTGTATCATCAAAGAGAGCATGTATGATGCATTGTGCAGTTATGATATTTGATGGCAGGGTGACCTCAAGGCAGGGGGAAGGTGAATTAACAAGTGAGAAGTGCTCTCTCTATCTTGTTCTGTTCATTAATTTTTTGTTCGCGAGCGGCTGAATGTGGAATAGAGGCTTCTGCTCACCTGGGGTCCTTTTGGATGCTGTCCACAGAAGGTGACCTGACCAGCGTGGCCTCTGGTGGCAGTGCAGGGCCTGATTTGCTGTAGGGTGAGTCGGTTGAGGGGCAGAACTGCAGCGTGCGATATGGGTTGGCGTAGTCGGGCGCGGCGGCATAATTGGAGCGGGGAAAGGTGCCTGTGGCGTTCTGGCTGCCGGTGCGCTGCAGGGGGATGGGCTCGACGCCAGGGGAGGACGGAGCTAGAGCAGAAGAATAGGTGCAAAAAACAGAGTGGCACATTTGGCTTAGTGAAAATACAAAGTTTGGAAAAACAAAAAAAACAAAAGCCAAATACACAAGATGCTCTGCGTCTGTCGCTGAATCTCCAATTTCCGTTAAAAACCGTACAAGGGCATAACGATGCACAAAATTCGACTTCAATGCAATACAATAACACATTTCCAATACGAAAAATAATGCACTGCCTGAAAATGCGCCTTAGGTATCCATTTTCAATTGATTAAAACAAAGTACAATAATTGATATTCGCTAATGACAGTGTTTGTCGTGTACAGGCTTTTTATTTCGTTATCGGCTGCTGTTTGTATGAAGATCCATTAAGACTCTCAGCAGCATTTGACAAAATGGAAAAAACAACAACAACAACTTTGTGGTTCATTGTAGTGCAACAAAATGAAATATTATTTGGCTAATTAAGCAATGCCCTCTGGGCATAGTAGTGAGTGTGTGCTGGTGTGTAGAGATAGCAGGTCTCATCAAAACCTAAAAAAAAAACAAGCGGAGCACATCTGGGGCGTGTCTGGAGCACCGACTCGTCCTATTCTGCCGTCAGCCTGCTGGAATTTCACGCAGGCTTGTAGGAGCTCAAATTGTGTTCCCCATTAAGGAGCAGTCTCGTATTTGCAGCTATGGACTTCCCGTCAACTCCATTATGTTATAACTTATGTAGGGCGTCAAATAGTGAACAGCAGGCTGTTTAACTTGGATGACAGACAGGAAATGAAAAATCAAGCCAAACAGTGAATACTTGTTTCTTTTTTTTTGGGGGGGGGATACTCATATTACTGTGAGCAAGTACATAAAAAATGCGCGTAAAACATTAAATTGCTGTTTTAAAATTGATGTTGCTTTTTAAATGCACTCACCCACTCATTTCCTGTACTGCTTTATCATGTATACAGGGTCGCGGAGGGCCTGGAGTCTGTCCCAGGAGGCTTAGGGGACGAGGCGGGGGGACTAAGTGTCCTGAGATAAGTTCCATGCTCTCCGCGACCCCGGATGAGATGCTAAAGGCACACACCCGTACACTCACACGCTCATTTAAACATTATAGGACCGTGGGAGGAAACTGGAATACGTGGAGGAAACCCACCCAGCACAATGAGAACATGCACACTGAGCCCCAGGCGGGAATCGAACCCGGACCTTGGACGTGAAAGTAGACAGTGCGAACCACTAAGCCACCACCATACCGCCGTTTATTAAATTCACTAGGGAAAAAAATTAAAAAGCAAAAAAATCCTCAGCTGCCACCTGCTAGTGTTAAAATTATCCTGAGCGGAAAAAAAACAACTATCAAAGCGATACCGTGAAGGTTCCGCTTGACAGTATGTCAAAATTGGACTGAAGAAAAAAAACCCAAAAAACTAAATGAAGATGCTGAATCATTACAGGTGATAAATTCATATGCAATAGCTCAACAGTTAAAAAGAAAAAAAAAAAAAAACATCTAAACTGTGAGTGAAAACATCTTGCACAATATGTTGATGCTCAAGTAATGAAGTCAGTTTGTTTGTAGTTGTTGCTCAGGCAGCTTCAAACACTACTGTCACTACCTGTGGTGTGAATTTCTATTTCTATTAAAAAAAAAAAAGAATCTAAAACCCAGCATGGAATTCATTCGACAGCCTCAAAACTACCGCATCTGCATAAAAAGAAGCGAAACTGAAAAGTCGAAGACTGTCGTGCACCGTCTTACCCTGACCCTGGGTGAAGTTCCGCAGTGGTGCTTTCTGATAGACCCGGTCCTCGTAGATGGGATCGATGTGGTGCTCGGGAGACTGCAGGGGGCGCAGCTCGGTGCCCATGTGGCTGTGCTGACTGCTGTAGGAGCCCCTGGAGCCTGGACGCAACATACGTGCAAACCAGCGCGCACCATCAAATCACAGGCAGGAATGACAACACGAGAATATGCATAGAAATTGAAAGCTAACCTGTTTTCAGCGCTGCATAAACATAATAAGGAGTCAGCAGGTATCATTTTTAAATTAAATATTAACACCATCATCTGATCTGTACACAACACAGGCTGTATATAAAGAAGTCAATTATATTTACGCCGGATGTCACAATGCACACGGAAGATCAATATAGAATTTGTAGAACTGTATATCTGTGTGTAGTCCAACAAAGCAGTACTATAATGCGCACCTGCAAGACTGCCCGGCCTCTGCAGGGTCGCGTTGGCATAGAGCTCGTGGGAGATCTTGTATTGGTCGGAGGAATGCAGCAAACGTTTGGCGGGTGAAAGTGTGGCGTAGCTGCCCACAACCGAGCTGAGCTGGTGCAAGGGGGAGGAGCCGGTGGTATTGGCCTGCCCAGGTGACGCGGTTGCCGCCCCTCCAGCCGCCATGTTAATAGGCGAGCTGGTGCTGTAGGATTTGGCCAGGCGACTGGGTGACTGCTTCGGCGAGGATACCCGCTGCAGGGTGGCGTAGCTGGGCATGTCCGAGGCTGAGCCAAGCCTTTGGAGTTTGGAGGGTGATCCCAGGGCCTGCATGGTAAGCGGAGAGCTCACACGTTGGGCTGGCAGGGTGGCACATGAGTAATAGACCGAGGGCTGAGTGTCAGGCAAGTGGAAAGCGCTGCCATGGCACTGCGCCAATGAGTCTCGGGACTGGGCATGTGCACCCGGGTCATTGCCCACCAGCTGGGCTGTACGGTTAGATGTCACCTAGCAGAGTGAACAGTAACAAAAGGGTTACATTGGTGTGGTTATACAGTACGGGATTGTATGACTGTATTACTGCTGGTGATGATTCATGTTTCATGATGAATTAAAAAAATTTTAAGTGAAAAAAGGGGGAAAAAAAGTCTTTTTTTACATGTTTTACACACACGAGTTAAATAAAGCTGCACAATGCATATGTACTATGTTCATACAAGCCTTTGCTTTACCAGCTTTTCTAGCACTTAGCTGCTCTTGCGCCTGAAGCCAAAATGAGTGAAGTCCAAGGTATGAAACTGTTAAGAGCTCCGTGGTTGTCCATTTCAAGTTAATGCCCAGCACAGTCGGCCAAGCTGAAGGAGCTAAGAGTGCCAAACAAGCACTGCATTGTTTTTTTCCTTCTTGCATTATATAATACCAAGCCACACTATAAGCTAACCAGCCTATGTAAATCAGTTATTTAATGAGCTTCATTAGCACTGCTTAAGGAATATGCCTTTAACACACTGGAGCAGCATTTCAATTTTTTTAAGAAATATAATGATTCGATAAAAATGCAGGAACATTGTTGTTTAGGAAATAAAGTTTGTCTAAACGTTGAGATGCATTGCACTGATCGAGGTAATTTTGAGACAATTAAGTATCAAAGTTTAATAAAGTTTAAGTTGGATGAAAAACTACGTCTCTAGGACCATAAAAAAAAAGCACACATGGGTTTTAGTCTAAGACAAAGGCTGACGTCATGTGATTTTGCAGCTATGATGTGCGCGATTTATTTTATTATTATTTTTTTTACATAAATGATCATAGTCACTTGATTGAGAAAAGTAAAGGCTCTACTTGAGCATATACAGTGGTACCCCGCATACAAACGGCACGCCTTAAGAATTTTCGTTTCTGCAAGAAATTTGCCTCGGCATGCGAAGCTTTTTTGGCATACAAGCGACCGAACCGAGCCAAGCAGAACGCCGGCTTGCCCCTCCATGTTGCATGCGTGTGGCTCGCCTTAGCTGTGCATAAGTTGCGTGCAAGTCTGTTAGCTGTTCAAATCTTGTTTGTGTCGGTGGAAAGCAAATAGCTTTTTTTTGTATTTTTTTTTTTTTTTTTTGCCTTTTGTGCAAGATTAAGTAAAGACATAGCACTAAGGGTTCCAAGAATGTTATCAAGGATGGTTGCAAGAAGAAAATGGAGCCACTTTCAGTTTGGTTTTTAAAGCAGCTCGTGCCAAGAGGAATCATACATTAAGGTTAAGTGAGGTTTAAAGTCTATTTGTTTTTATATTTTACTTCATTGTCCTTTCTCAATATTTTCATTGTTTTTATGTGCAAAAGTATGATTATAATGTTTTTTTAGGCAATATTTTTGGGTGGTTAGAACGAATTATCTGGATTTACATTATTTCCTATGGGAAAATGTGTTTCACAATAAGAATTTTCAACTTAAGAACTCGCCTCTGGAACGTATTATTATAACGTAGTATTCGTATGCCGAAGTACCACTGTACTGCAACATGCCAGTTCACCAATGCTATAATGCTATACTTTCTACTACTGTACATCAAATAAGCATATATAATAAACAAGAATATGGCATTCAGCCTGTGTTAATTGAGCATGACTGCATATAATCCCCGCATGTAGGCAATTTGACAATTTAGCTAATTAGGCAATAACTAATCAAAACAATAAAGCAGGCTATCAACAAATGTTAATAACTAGAATATGCAGAAAACAGAAAAAGAATGGCAAGACATAAGAATACAAAGTTTATTAGCATCAATGACATGATAGCAAAAGGGAGCAAGAACGATGAGGTGAAAAATGAGTTGTGTTAAAGAAGTTGTGTCTGACTTTAGACCCGGTTACTGTGAACAGATGTGTGGCTTGTCACTCTTGTGATCAATCATGTGTTTTTAAGGAGCTTTTATTAGTTTTTTGTAAATTCAGTAGTAGCAGGTGCCACAGACATAAAAACATCAAAAACATTACAGCGAAAAACATAAATTATTGAATCTCAGGATACAGTAATTATACAAGGGGTGTTCAAGTCAAATCAGGACTTTTGATTGTGCAGAATATCAGAACACCGCTATGAGAGTAAAAACTCCCTTTATTTCTCTATATAATCCCCTGCTACACTAATGCACTTATCCTGCTTAACATCTGAAACGCTGGCCTCCCAGGAACTCCTTTAAAGGCCCAAGCATGTGGAAATGGCTGGCAGTGAAGTCAGGACTATAACTGACCAGTTACTGTTCACAGTACAGGGGACGTGGCAATAACAATCCAGCTCCTTACAGTTCCTGTAATGTGCAAATGGTGTCATGAACAATTGTGTGTAGAGTACAAGGTGGTTCCCACAGACAAAAGTGTCTCTTCCTCAAGTTGGTCACAAGCTATCTGTCGATTTTCAAGGATCAGTCGTTTCACTGGCTGAATGTTCACAGGAACAACTGCAGTGGTCTCTAAGCCACTTCGGCTGAGATGGTCATTCAATGATGTATGTCCTTGATTAAAATGTTTGTAGAGGTTTGCACCATTCAAATGTTTTACTGCGGATTAGAGTCTCATCACTGTACTATGCTGGAAGGCTTCTATAAAAGTCAATCAGATTCAGACTTGAACATCCCTTGTATTTCTCCTTTCTATGGTCTATGTCAAAGGTTATTTATCTATGCATGTACGTATCTACAGTATATACTGGATCTATCCCTTTTTTATTCCAAAACAATTTACCAATCAAAACTCTCTATATCCGAATTTTTTGCTACATTGGTTTGGATTAAGCTCATTTAAAATCAAGACCAGTCCAATAATCTAATCATTACAGTATATACAGTCAAAAATAAATGTAATACCTTAATAATAGTGAGTTGTGCTTTCCATGAATGTGAAAAACCCCCCTGATGAGCCAGGGACCCACTAGCTATGCTTAACAGACCCCTGGGGATGACCAGATCCCATGCTGAGAATCACTGATCTATGCAATTCAAATGCACAGTGTAACACTACTGAAAATGCTTGCTTTACCGTAACAGCATGAAAGTACAAGTACCCCTTACGTTAACAAACATAAGAATAAGGTTAAAGCAAAAAGAAAGAAGTTTAGAGTCTATAAATTAATGACTAAACATAAACAAGCATAACCTGGACTATCCACGCAATTATAATTAGTAATCTAGAGAGGCTTATGCACTATACACCATGTTGAGAATGCGTTGACAGTTTTGTTTATAAAAGTCATGTGAGGTCTAACTTCATTTTTAGGTATTGTGTCTTCCGTGGACAATCCGAATAAAGTGACATTAAACATTAGATCCATTAATATTCAAATTAATTTCAGATGCTCAATGCTGAAACATTACAATTTGAATGAACTTTTCAAAGGAAGCCTAAAGAGGCAACCCCACTGAGAGCTGAGTCCCATGACTAGGAGTGTAATCTAGCATTGTAGTATTGGATTTCCAAAGAGAATAGTAACCGAGTCCTACCTGATTGTAGCTGTGCACGGCTCCTCCCACCTGAGCACCGCGTGCTAGGGGTTGGGAGGTCGCCGGGTCTCCCAGGGCCAGGGTCTGGCTGCTATGGTAACCACCAGCATAGAGGAAGGTGCCCTCCTGATTATTGAGCTGTAAAGCACTCTGGGACAGGATGCCGGCTCCTGGGCGGGGGAAGACAAACAGGTTTGAAATAAGGATCCTGTACTGTTCCTATATTCTTTTTTTTTTTTTTTTTCCTCGATACAGTGTAAATAAATATAATGCAATACTCCACCTACACCACCTCAAATTTCTTGCTTGTTTTCCCCAACAGATTTTCAGGCTCCCTCATCACATATTGCCCTGTTTTCTCACCATCCGTCTCTCAACTAACACAACGTTTTTTCTTGCATGTTTTTCCCTTCTCGCCCTCCATCGCTATTATCCACGCTGCTCCTCTTTATGTATTCTCTCTTTCCCCTCTTTTGGCCGTCTCCCTCCCAGGTTTGGGAATGGAGATGGATGTAGTGGGCATGTATAATTAATCAGGACTGGAGAAGTCAGTGAGCTCATGTCATGAAGAATGGGGCCAGCAGGAGCAGAAATCACGTTTGCCAATCCGCCTCTTCCTCTTAGACACAGAAGGAGGCTGAGCTGCTCGGCTGGTTCTGAGAGCTCATGCTGATCCGGAGGCACAAGCTCTGACACAAAAGCTTCTGCTCTAACAAAATACATGCTTCACAAACGATAGGTGCCAGTCAGTGCCACGAAGGGCTATCAGTTTTACAGGGATGTGGAGGTACAAAATGACTCCATCAAGACATAGAGGTTGGCATAGAGTTGTCCGTCTTGCCAGAGTCATTCCAAGTTATTTATTTTCTGCTTGACCTAATTTCACATTTACAAACGTCAAGATTCCATTATGACCATCTGGACAATTTTTTATTCCCATGCAAAACAACTTAAACTACAAGATGTTAAAGGTAATTTAGGTATGAAAGTTATTCCAAAAATATATATATTCTCTTCACTCGCAAAAAACTGTTTCTCAACCATTTTTTTTTATCGAGCAAATACTATTTTGAAAGCTTTTCTGAACCTTCCCAAAATTCCTATCCCTCATGCTGTATGCATCTGCCTGTTTTACATGAGATCAGCCTGATCTTTTCAGTGCAGTGAATACACATGTGATTACTTCAGAATGATATTATTTGTGCCCCAATTTGTAGGCGTGAAGAAAAAGCCACAAACCGAGAGCAATGTCATAGCCCACTTATGGTCAAGAGCTGCAATTCACACATGCAGCTATTGACATTCATAATGTGGCATAACAGGTAGCGCTCTGTGCCACATGCTCTGAATACAGCAGAGGGCAGAGGATTCTCTTAGTGAAAGGAGTTGAATAGCAACCACAGAGAGAGCAGGCCCTGAGCGGCAAACACCTGCAAGCCTCCATTATCTGTGCCTGCATCTGGCAGATTCAATTCTCATACCCATCACTCAGATTCAGTTCTTACTCCGAACAGTATTCTGTCAGCACATCTATCTGTAAGTACACATCTCATATATGTTATATAATTTAAAACAGAGCTCTTCAGGTAAGTGCACATGGATAGTGATCCTGCATGCTAGCTTTCCTAGGCAACTCAATTACTACCCTTCTGACTTTTTACTTTGATACTTTCACTCAACTACTACTGTATCTCAAGTGCTACCTTAACTCCTGCTGCTCTACCTCTATCTCGTGACGTTGACTCAACTGCTACCTGAACTGCCACTCTACCTTAACATCGCTAATTTTACACAACTGCTAGCTTAACTACTGAGCTATCTCTACTCCTACCTCGCTACTTTTACTTTAATTTCTAGCTCAAATACTGCCACTTTACCTCAACTACAGCCACTCTACTTCTACAGTACCTTGGTAATTTTATTCAACTGCTACAACAACTACCGCCACCACTTTACCTTCAACTACTGCCACTCTACCTCAACCTCAACTACAGCCACTCTACTTCTACCTTGCTAATTTTATTCAACTGCTACCACAACTACCGCCATCACTTTACCTTCAACTACTGCCACGCTACCTCAACATCAACTACAGCCACTCTACTTCTACCTTGCTAATTTTATTCAACTGCTACAACAACTACCGCCACCACTTTACCTTCAACTACTGCCACTCTACCTCAACCTCAACT
>JAQQZT010000001.1:23743210-23755117 GCA_030068275.1 Clarias platycephalus
AGGCTCCAGGTCCCCCGCGACCCTGAATATAGGATAAAGCGGTATAGAAAATGAATGAATGAATGAATGAATAAAACCTAAAGGGCTTAATAGGATCCTTATGCTATTTGCTGAGCGGCACAGTGGCAGGGTTTAGCACGGTCGCCTGGCACCTCCAGGATCCTTGGGTCTGTGTGCATGGAGTTTGCATGTTCTCCCCGTGATTGGTGGGTTTCCTTCCGGGTACTCTGGTTTCTTCCCACAGTCCAAAGACATGCAGATAAGTAACTAATGTTCCCAGATTGCCGTGTATATGTGTGTGCCCTGCGATGGATTGGCACTGTCCAGGGTGTATCCCATCTCGTGCCCCAAGTCTCCTGGGATAGGTTCCAGGCCCCCAGCAACCATGTATACAGGATTATAATAGAGCTACTGTATATACTGTACTGTAAAGCGGTATAAATGATGAATGAGTGAGTGAGTGCTATTTGCTGGTGGTGTTTATTCAAATACTTTCATGTCCAAATCATTATAACCAAAAACCCTCAAAACTTTTCTAATTTAAAATGATTCCATATACTTATACATTCTGTTTCAATTAATAAATCTTGAAGGTTAATTGTTGTTGTTTTTTTTGCTATCGATTATATAGTTAAAGCTGAATCTAAGAATGTGCCCTAGAGAGTGAAAGGATAGAGAAAGGCAAGAATGAAGACTGAAAGAGAGAAGAGTATGCTATGACAGGTCACAGCAAAGCTCTTATTGCATGTGAAAAGGAAGAGAGAGAGAGAGGGAGGGTGAGGGAAAGGGAGATTGAGAGAGTCAGGCCCAGCACTGGTGAGGGTCACTAGGTCTTTTGACACAAAAGGAGAAAGAGAGGAACAAGAATGGAGGGAGGTGGAATCTAATAGTTGGCCAGCTGCAGAGAGCGTTTCTGAGTACTAATGCAAAAAAAAAAAAAAAAAAAAACTTGAGAATGGCCCACTCATGTCCCAGGCATATAATCGGCATGTAGAAAACGGTCTTTAAAAAATATACCATGGGAGGTAAAGTCTTCTTGTCATGACTGAACCACCCTGAAGCTCCACACACAGCAGAAGCTGGTGCCTAATACAGCATGTGAAAGGGATTCCTATAATGGCACTAATGAGTGCCGATCAGAAGCACTCATCCATGAAAAACAAAGCCAGGCCACCCATCAGCCAGCTCTGGAGCACACGGACACACAAGTCCCAGCTTTTGCTGCTGTATATGAAACAGAGATAGAGACCTAAATTCAGACACTGGCTTACAAGAAAGCGTGCCGGCATTACGGATAAATCCGGGAATTTAATCCATTTAATAATTTGCATTCTGAGAATAAGGCTCGAGTTTCCTGGACAAGGGAGTCGCAGGGTCAGCAGTGTGAACATATTCTTCTTAAGAACCAAGACAACAGAGAGCAAGATGTCGAGACGTTCGAGAGCGCAGTGGTGTGTGTGTGTGTGTGTGTGGTGAATTCTGTCTTGTTTAATGATTAAGATACAACAAAAAGATAAGAGGAAAAATATGGAAAAAGAAAGATGCTGACAGAGGTCAAAAAAAAAAAAAAAAAAAAAAAAAAGAGAGCACGAGTGATAAAAGCGTGAATAAAGCAGAGATTCCTGAGTCATGCTGTCTGGCTCATAGTCGGAGAAAGCACCACATCACGTTATAACTTCATCACTGCTTCCTTTTGGCAGTAAAAGGGAATCGGAGCTACTGTAGCTCAATCAACAGGCTGTACTGACCACCAAGAAAAAGACATGTCTGTTGCGTTCTGCAAAAGATTTCCACCTGACTGTCATAATTCAATTCTATTTTATTTGTATAGCGCTTTTAATAATTGACATTGCCGCAAAGCAGCTTTACACAATCAAAAGAATTATTGAAGTTTGTATGAAATGTGAATGTGTACAGTATGAATCAAAATGATCAGATAGTCCCTGATGAGCAAGCTGAAGGCAACAGTGGCAAGGAAAAACTCCCTGAGATGGCAGTAGGAAGAAACCTTGAGAGGAACCGGACTCAACAGGGAACCCATCCTCATTTGGGTGATAACGGATAGAAGGATGCATTGATCTGCATCATACTGCGAGTTAGGAGGCTGGAAGTTCCATAAACCGGTTGATGTCTTTAAGTTAATATGGTGTCCAGTTCATTATTGGAGGCTCAGGTAGACTGTAGGAAATTCAGTCACAGTCCTCAGAGAACAGCTGTCAGCATCGGCCGAGGCCAGGACCGTCTTCATGGAAAAGTGGAACCGTCCCCAGTCACCACACACATGCCAAGTAGACCACACAGGGCATCCATGCGACGAGATCTCCAACCAGAAGCGGGAAACCATGATGAGTCAGACAGGTCCAGGGGGTAGAGGGGGTCATACCTAGATGTAGAAACAGTAGAAGTCTTTTTCCATGGACACTCGATCTCACAAAAAGTATCCATCAGTTGAGTGGAACCCTGTGTGATCTTCTGCTGTGGTAGCTGATCTACCTCATGGCCTGATGCCTTTCTGCTCACCATGATAGTAAAGATTCTCATTATTCTTCTCATTAACAGGGTGCTTTTGCCTGCAAAACATTTTTTTTGCAGCTATTACAGCTTCAGCTCTTCTGGGAAGCCTTTCCACAAGGTTTAGGAGTGTGTTGATGGGACTTTTTGACCATTTTACCAGAAGCGCATTTGTGAGGTCAGACACTGATGTTGGACGAGAAGGTCTGGCTCGCAGTCTCCGCTCTAATTCATCCCGAAGGTGTTCTATGGGGTTGAGGTCAGGACAGTCAAGTTGTTCCACACCAAACTCACTCATCCGTGTCTTCATGGACCATGGTCATGTTGGAACCGGAAAGGGCCGTCCCCAAACTGTTCCCACCAAGTTGGGGGCATGAAATTATCCAAAATGCCTCGGTATGCTGAAGCATTAAGAGTTCCTTTCACTGGAAATAAAGGGCCGAGCCCAATGACGGAAAAACAACCCAACATTAGTTCCAACCCACCGGTTCTGCACTTGTTTCAAAGTACTACAAAAGTACAACAGTCTCTGTACTGGTTGCAAATTAAATGCAACCTGACCATGAATATTAGGTGAAGAACAGCACTAATTGATTTCATTGATTTTTGGAAAGATTCATGATACCAACAACCTTTACAAGAGTTACCGGACCACAAGTGGACTGCCACAGCATCAAAGAATCACCCCCTTTTTTCTTTTTTACACTGGGGTTTGCAGCCTTTAACCAAATATTTTTTTATGGAGTGCTGGCATCAGATTTAAAATTTGACAACCTCAAGAAACAAATGACCTGTGCATTTTCAAACGTGTTAAAAAAAAAAAAAAAACGGTTTACTTTACCTCACCATCCTACTTTTGAAACCTTTTATCATGGCCTTGATTGTGCTTAATGGTATTTTTAACTGCTTATGTAGTTCATCTTTTTAACTGTTGCATGGCCTTTGCAGCTCAACAACTATCTATGTCTTTTGTGTGGGATGCTCTTTTTCTCCACTGTATAAACTAGAGTTTTTATGACACTGTATGTGAAATCTTGGAATTAGAGCTCATGCAAAAGGAAATAGTAAATGATCATGAAAAACTTTTTCAAGGATAATATTTGTAATTAATTTAAATTCTTTTAAGGACTTGTCTATAATTATCTTTATAAAGATTATATGTATTTTATAAAGTTTTACTTTTACTGCCAGCGCCCCTTGGATCCAGATCCACTGCGACCCTGACCAGGTTAAAATGTCTACTGGAAATAAATGAATATACAGTGCATTGCAAAAGTATTCACACCCCTTGAACTTTTCCACATTTTGTCACGTTACAACCACAAACGTCATGGAATATTATTGGGATTTGGAGAGGTGACTTCTGAAGGCAATGGGTTCCCACTGGGGTATGAGAGTAAAGGGGGTTGAACACAAATGCACGCCACATTTTTCAGATAGTTATTTGTAAACTGTTTATCGTTTTCCTTCCACTTCCCAATTATGTGCCCAATAAAATACATTAACGTTTGTGGTTGTAACCTGACAAAATTTCAAGAGGTGTGAATACTTGTTCAAGACACTGTATGAATAAATTATGGTTTGATGAAAAGCAAAAAAAAAAATATATATATTTTCCCGATTGTGCGATCTGAAGGATGTACCATTTACTGGTGCGAAACTGTTTCATGTCATACCGTCCTATATGCAGGACAGGAACAGTTGGTTCGAACAGTTGGTCCATGCGGGTTTGTCTCACGGCTTCTCCGGGCATCGTTCGAAAACCGTGGCACTCTACCGCAGCTCTGTCTCACGCCGCAAAAATCCTTCTCGCTGGCTGTCACATGGTAAGCAGGGCACATGCCATCACCCTGCAGTGATGTTCCAGCTGGCACGCTCCCGCTATGTAAAGCTATCAAACAACCACACAACCCACTCCTCCCTGTGTGTGCTGCCGACTCACGCTCTGCAAATCTCACATGCCACTGAAGGCTCAGCTTCAGATGTGATAATGAGCTGTTAAAGCAGCCTAATGTTAGAAGGCTTGTTTTTTTTTTTTTTGGTATAACATTTGAGCATCATGCAATTTGTGCACAGTCATAAAAACCTAGTACTTGCAGACATATTCCATTATTTAGTTTTTATTATTATTGTTTTTATCAGTTTGAGAATCAAATATTTAAGAAGATGCTGTTCCCATTTACTGACAGTTTTTTTTTTTCCAAATTATGCTATCTGTTCTGTTTTCATTCCTTGTCACTAAGTTTAATACCTTTCTGTCTGTGAAACCCTGCTGTTCAACCCTTTTCACGATTCTGGCTGCCCCCTGTAGCAGGGATGCTGGAGAACTGTTGTCTCTTACACTGCCTTGCAGACAGCCTGGGCTTAAATCAGCCATGTTAAGCTGAAGTCACTCAGCCTGGGCAGAGCCAGGCTTTCATCTCCTCTTAAACAACACCGAATGGCTGCCAAATCAATATGCTCTGTCTCCCCTCTTACTGTACGCCTGGCACTTAGTATGAGTCAGGCAGAGTGGCAGACAGTCTTAATAAGACTAATATCCAGAATGCAGACACCCCGGGGTACGCGAGCAGACAGGGGAGGATTTCGCGAAGCTTTTATTGCTCTCAGCACCTACGGTACTTTTGGACTTCAAACGCAGCACCCTTCAAACCTGTCACGTCCTCAGATCAATAGCAAAAAGCCTGGACTGTGGCATCTGAGTGACAAGGAGGATAAAACCTACAGTGTGCTTGTTTATGTTTGTGGCCATGCGTCTGCTCGATAGACATTTATTTTATATAGACTGCATACAAAATTATAAGGATGCGGGCGTGATACAGTACATAGCTGACCTCTACTGTCAAACACCGTTGGGATCTGATGCTATCTGTACATCAACTTGGCAGATAAATGCATCATCCAGGACATGCATAAAGATGGCAAAACTGTTTGTGGTATATTTTAGCTTTTTACATTTTAGCAGCTTAGGAGACTAACAAGGCCATACATTTTTAATATACGCTACCAGTCAAAAGTCTGGACACGCATTCTAATTCCTTGGTCGCTCCTGATTTTTATTTCTTTCTACATTGTAATGCAATGCTGAAGGCGTCCAAAATATGCAATAATCCTCTTTGAACGGTTGATACTGAGATGTGTCTGCTACTCATCCTCTGTAAAGCCTTCATAACGGTGCTGTAAATTGTGATTTTTGAGGCTGGTAACTCTAAATGAACTTCAGCTCTGCAGCAGAGGTGAGCTTTGGTCTTGCCTTTCTGGGATGGTCTTCATGATACCCCTATGTCACCTATGCGGTTTGACTCGCAGCGAGATGAGGTGTTAGGCACCGTGAGCTGCCGCGATTGCCCACCGACGTTCCGCTGACGTTCCGCGAAGTTCTGCAAGGTCCGCAAGCTTCCGCGAGGACCGGCGAAAAAATTAAACATGTTTGGAAAGATGGAAACGTAATCAAAGCGACATACTGTAACTCGCGGTGAATCATGATGAACCGTACTTACGGCCACCATGCGAATCCGCGTAGGTGAGATAGGGGTAGAAGAGAGAGAGAAGTTTCATCATGGTGCTTGATGGGTTTTGGAAATACACTTGACAATACTGTTCTTGCAAGACCTATTCCAGAACAGCTGACCTTCATGTCTTAAAATAACATCTGGCTGTTTTCATTACTTAATTACCTAATATGTGTTATTTAATAGTTTTGAATAATCTCCAGTATTCTTCTTGAATGTAGAGAATAGTGGTTAGCACTGTCGTCTTGCACCTCCAGTGTCCAGGTTCGTTTCCCGCCCGCCTCTGTGTGCATGGAGTTTACATGTTGTGCCCGTGCTTGGTGGGTTTACTCCGGGTTTCCTCCCACTGTCCAAAGGCATGCAGACTCGGCTAATTGGCATTCCCAAGTTCCCTACTGTGTAAATAAGCATGTGAGTGTGTGTATATGTGTGTGCTCTGCGATGGATTGGCACCCCATCCGGAATTTACCCCGCCTCATGCCCTGAGTCTCCTGGGATAGACTCCAGGCCCCCGTGACCCTGTATACAGGATGGAGTGGTACAGACGATGAGCGAGTCCAAACTCTTGGCTGGCACTGTCCTCAATTTAGACTAAGAACTATTTTAACATTCTGCATTCAAATTTGAAGTTTTACATTTCAGTACATGTACTGGACATCAACAACAAATAGCCCAACTTACTGTATGCAGAAATGAACTTAAGCGCATCAGGTTTCTCAGAGTGGAAAATGTTAATTACATCAGAGAACTTTCCGAACGCCACCTATCTAGTCTCTCTAATTTCAACTTTTAGTAATAGGAAGCAAGCCAAAACACATTTGAAGTTAAATCTTCATTCTTTGAAAGTCCTGAAGGTGCAGATACCTCATTAGAAACTGTATACTGTAATCAGCTTGTTCCTGTCAACCACAGCATCCGCAATGCTGTCTGAGTGCTGAGAGTCGGTATACAGTCTGCGAGTCTGTTGGACTTTATCTGGCAGCAAAGCAGTCTAACAGCTTTGGCTTAATACACCCTCGCTGAGCTGAGCTGGGCAGACACTGTTTAGTGAGACAGCTCCACGCGGTCGGATGAAGCTCATCAGAAAACTCGTACGAGCGGATGTTTGGGGCGTTGGCTCTGGGAGTCGCGGAGCCCGAAATTCAGAAATTACTGAACAAAAACTATACGGAACTACGGAAATCTTCTGATGGTCACATGACAGCATCTACGGTGGTGCGACTGCTGACATCTTGAGAGAATACAGTACATGATAGTACACATCGCTGCCATAATTCAGTTAAAATAAAAATAAAAAAAGGGCATCTTGAAGTGTGTACAGTATATATTTTTTGACCACTTCTGTATTGGACCAACCTCTTGCAACTTGCACACATTCTCATATAAAGGACATGAAACTTTCCCCTGTCTACTGTATATCCTGTGCAGGATCCTTATATGAAGCCTGGCCAAAGGACAATGAATAAGTCCACAGTCGTCAGGTGCTGATGAAGACAAACAGTACAGACAAAATACAGTAGAGTCCGGCTCTCAAGTGGTTAACTATTTCAAAAATCATTTCGAGCAATACAGTCCAAAAGAAGCTATGTGACTTCTTTACGGCGCCGGCTTCCTTCTCTATTCCTCAGCTTAAACCCGTTGTAGAATTTATGATCTGATGCCAGGTAGTTTGCCCTCAAGCTAAAAAGAAATAGTACTACAACGGACGCTTCAATAAATGACATGCTTCCTTCTAGGACGAGAGGCAAAGTGAGGCAAAGGCATCATGAATATTTTCCCGGCATAATATTCTATCATTTTTTTAAAGATGCTTGACGCCAGCTTACCAACTCGGATTTTTTTTATATTTACGCTAAAAAGCCTTTCAAGCCTTCAGACAACCTTCTCGATTGTTATGCATGCCACTACATGCTGTCTAATAAAAGCATTAAATGTCATTTCATCACTTCAGATATGTTGCTGACCCTGAAAACAAAGGATATGAAAGTGTAACACTAGTGTAATGCAGTGTCACTAGTAAAAGCTGATGGGAATTTGAAACCACTGTATCTTGTAAATGTGAAATGAATATATTTGCATAAAGCCAGCTTGCTTGTGGTTCTGAGCTGTTCGTCAAGTAATCTTGCATGACCCGCTAAGCCTGAAGGCGGTTCAGTGTCAACGTAAAAACCGTTGGATTCATACAGTAACTGGAATGATGAGTCGGCTTTATCAAAGCGGTCGTTTAAAGAAGAAGAAGTGCAACTGAACTCCAAATAACAGGCCAGATTTGACTTAGATTCCTTCTCCTACAGAAATGAAGTGTTACATTACGAAACTTGGCACATACACACATACACACACGAAGCAAATCAGCCTTTTATAAATAGGCCAAAAGACTGAGTCATTCTTTTTCGCTTTATCACGTTGATTACTTGTGACTTGGGATATAATACATTTAATGACTTGCATGGCGAGCGCCAGATTAACATTTCCTCCGAACTAAATCGCGTTCACGTGCTGAATCAGATCTTGTCAGCATCTTTTTTTTTTTGGAAGATGTTGAACATTATAACTGGATGCCTACACTGCAGAAGAAGCAGAGATTACTAGGAAACACTTACTAATTAGTTTTTTGAATAGAAGCCCTTCTTTTGTGAAAAGTGTTTTCAGTGTCACGTGGGATACACATTGTTTTGAACTATTAACACAAAAAAATGCAAAGACTCCATTAACAAGTCACAACACCAGTCAAAAGTTTAGACACACCTTCTAATTCCACAGTCGGTCCTGATTTTTATTTATTTCTTCATCGTAAAAAGGCAGCTGAAGGCGTCCAAGATATGCAATAATTCCCTTTGAACAGTTGATATTGAGATGTGTCAGGTACAGTTAAACCTTGGATTGCGAGCGTAATTCGTTCCGGAAGCGTGCTTGTATAATGAATATTAAAGCAAAATTTTCCCTATAAGAAATAATGGAAACTTCGATGATTCGTTCCACAACCTAGAAATATTCATTTAAAAAGAATTAATACGGAATATAAAGTAAAAAGAAATAACCTGCACTTCACCTTTGAAAAGAATCCTGACAAAACAAGTGATTCCATTAGTATGTGTATGTGTGCGTTTGTGTGAAAACAAGAGGACAGGAGGAGGGAGGGGGCTACCGTGTACAGTAGGTCTACTTGTGTAGGTCACACACACACACGCACTAACGGAAACACTGCCCTGTCTGGAACTTTTTTAACAAGGAATCTCTGTAATGACACTTGCACACGTGCGCACACACTAACGGAATCACTGCTTACGACACTTACTTTAGCTTTACGTGCACACATACAGTACACACATGGTCACAATATTATAATAAACAGTACACGCGCACACGAATGCCGACTATACGAGTGACGCACGCGCACCGAGACTGAGCATGAGAGACGATTACCCATAATCCCGTGGCGCACACGAGAGAAGAACCACTGGCTCAGTTGTGATCATGTGACGCTCGGCAGACTTCTCGGCAGCAGGCCTCCAAGAGGTGCAGTGGTAAAGAGCTCACCCTATCATCCGGAGATCGCTGGCTCGGTTCCTGCTGTAACCTCTCGCAGCCGGAGGTGTAGAGAAAGCTGATTGGCCGAGCTCTCTCAGAGGGGAGGGATGAGAGGTACTTCGTGCTCCCACATTAATCAGAGCTCTACAGCCAATCAGGGGCGTTTGTGAGCTCACGCGACGCGGAAGGAGCGGATAGCGCTGTCCTCCGAGTGTGTTACGACGCCCCCAACGGTGCACAAGTGAGCAGTTCGAAAAGATGCGGTCGGCTGGTGTCACATGGTTCGGAGGAAACACGTGATAGTCTTCGGCTCTCCCGGCTGAATGGTAGTAAGTAGCCTTAATGTGGAGCCCCCTAGTGACGGGGAGGAATTGGACACGACTAAATTAGGGAGAATATCGGGAAAAAAGAAAAGAAAAAAAAAAGAAAAAAAAAGACTTCTCTGCAGCAGAACTACGTTTTGGTCTTGCTTTCCTGGGAAGGTCTTAATGAGAGCCAGTTTCATCATGGTGCTTGAGGGTTTTTGCAAATGTACTTGACAATACTGTTCTTGCAAGAACTATTCCAGAACAGCTGACCTTCATGTCTTAAAACAACAACTGACTGAATTACCCAATGCCATATGAGTTATTTCATAGCTATAGTTTATTTCCAGTATTGCTTTGAAATGTAGAAAATAAACCACAAAGCAAGAAACACTGAATTAATAGGTGTGTCCAAAGTTTTAACAGCGTCGTAGTGTTTAGATAGGACCATTTGTTGAAAGACAAAAGGTGTGTGAGTCAGGCTTCGAGACATGGTTCAGGAGGTTATGCGCTGAGGTTAGAGTTGTAGCAGCGGATAAATTTAGCATGCTTCCAGTTCACCCACCTGATGCTGCTGACGCTCCCAGTCTCAGATCCCAGTTTGCATCGCTCCAACTGGGTGGCCACAATCTGCCGCTCGGCTTCCAGCTCTCTGGTCAGTCTCTCAAACTGTAACTCCTGCATGGCAAAAAAAAAAAAAGAAGAAAAAGAAAATAAATAAATCAGACACAAACACACAGAATGTACACAGAGTGTCTGACCCCGAATAAAATAATCACTATGTTAAAATGCTGTGTGTTTGTTCAGACTTGCAAGTACTTATTAGGACAGCAATTTATTGCTGACCTGTTCGTGTGCTCAAGTGGTTATGCTTTAACCAAGGGTAATAAGAAAACCAAGATATCTAAGCAAAATAAAAAAAACAAACACACACACACAGATAAGAAATCCTTTTCTTAAAAACCAATGAATACACGATGGTGCACTGTAGTACTTTTGGCAACACTATAAATTCATTTACAGAATTTAATACACTGCACTTTTAGAGGAAAACGGTTTTTTGGAGAGTTTTTTTTTTTTTTTTTGGATAAAGTGTTCTTAGCTTCCAAAGAGTGTTCTACATCCATCTATGGAAGCTAATCTCTCTGAAAAAAACAACAACAACAAAAAAAAAAACTACAGGACAAGGACACACTCTTGATTTAATCATTTTATTCAGGGAGCATGTACTACATTAGTATAAAGTGGTCACTTGCCTTAAAAAATTAACAATTTATATATAAAAGCAGAAACAAATCTCTTGGATTCAATGTAACGTAAAAAAAATTCTGCTAAATAATAATAAAAAAGCTGAGGCCATTGTGGCAGCACTCACCAATTTTCCCTGTCCCATCCTAATTAGATACGAGCCACGTAACATTTAATGACAAAGCTGTCAATGGCAAATCAGAGACTGACATCCCAGTGCGCCTCTTTATTGTAAGCACAGTGGAAATCCAGTTAGAGAGAGATAGAGAGGGCAGAATATATCAGATTCAAAACCTTGCATGACATATACAGTACTGTGCAAAATTATTCAGCCACCCCTCATTCCTTCATATTAGATTAAAGAATTCAGAACTAATATTTTCCTGCATCGGACTACAAAGTACCTAAAGATACAGTTTAAAAACTGGTGGTTTATGTAACAAACTACCTTAGCAGCAACCTCATTTCCCCTCTCGTCTATTCCATCCACTCAGCATCACCAGTATACTAATCACCGGCCTCAGATTCAGTTATGTATCACGATTCTTTCTGATTTCAAAATCGTTTTTTAAAAACGATTTTTACATTTATAATAGAGATGAACCCCCGATAGGCCAGTAGCCAGAACTGGCTGGTTTTCAGGCCATGACCGGTAATCGGATGATCAGCCTCAGACATAAACGATTCTGTACCGAGCGCAGAAGCTTCTGAGTGGCGCAACAGTTTTTCTATGCATACTTGCACACCACACTTCCTTCACCAAATTTCAATTTAAAAGAAAATTTCTATTGTACAGTATA
>JAQQZT010000001.1:23759013-23797969 GCA_030068275.1 Clarias platycephalus
TCTATCTATCTATCTATCTATCTATCTATCTATCTATCTATCTATCTATCTATCTATCTAACTAACTAACTAACTAACTAACTATGGGCCAGCCTTAACTTCCCATTTGCATCAGTAAGCCTTGGCCATTCATGACCCTGTCGCCAGTTCACTGGTTTTCCTTCCTTGGATTACTGACCACTTTCCTTGGATTACAAGACAACTGGGTAAGAGCAATTCCAAAACTGAAGCTTTTATGGGATGTTCCTGGTCTCAAGTGGTCAGGACTTACCAAAAATGATCAGAACACACAGGTCAATACTGTTTTGCTGACAAAGGGGGGCCTACTCGATATTAGGTGGGTGGTCATAATGTTATGGCTGATTAGTATAAAGTTCAGTGTAGACATTTAAGAAAATAATTCAAGTAATATAATTTCCCCAGGGTTTTTATTAGCTATTAATAATTTACCAAAAAACATGAATAAGTTGCCTTCTAATATGGACTGAACAAATATAATTTGTAATTCTGCTTTATTGATCATGTAGCAAAAAGACACAGCATATTAAACACTGTTCAATCAATACCATTAACATTACTTGAGAGAGCTACTATAGATTTACTGTAACACTTCATTATAGTCCTGTTTGGATTTTTTTCTGTTGCCAAAACTTACAGACTTGGTCAAAAAGTGCTTTTTTGACCTCAAAACATTCTCCAAACTGGATGTAGTGTATGTATGTATGGGTATGTGTATAGGTTTGAGTTCCTCAAAGAAACGTAACTTTCCACATATCATTGGAGTAACATCAAAAGTAATTTTGAATAACCACCACTTACATGGACAGTTTAAGATTTATTCATATTTAGTTATTATAATTAAATTATTTTTATTAATTTTATTAATTCATTTATTAATCTTTTGTCACTATTGTATTATAATAGTCCGCTGTAAACCTAATTTTTATATTTTTGTCTAAACTAGCTAGCTTGCTATACTACACTGTAGATTTCTGAATGCACCCTTCTTTGCACCGGTCTCCTTCTCATAGTACTGTAATGCATTGACAGTTAATTCAGCCAATTATACTGACCAGTCACTAGTACAGCTTTATATAAAAATATGGACAGTGTGTATTTTAAATGTATACCCTACATCTATGGAAAGTGGGAGAAAATATGTTTAGGTCATAATTTTATATAATAATAATAATAATAATAATAATAATAATAATAATAATATTATTATTATATATTAATAATAATAATTAAAATTATTATATAAAATTACGACCTAAATTTTTTTTCTGCCACTTAATAATAATAATAATTTATTATTATTATTATTATTATTATTATTATTATTATTAATAATAATAATAATAATAATAATATATTTTTTAATTATTATAAGATTTATAAGATTTTACATGAATGATGACAGGAGCTCAATATTCTATATCAATATGTTATATGTATAAAATACCTAAATAACATCATGTGCTAGGTCAATCAACATTATATATTAGTAGACCTATTTTAAAAATTTATATTGTTGTCATATAACAATTATTTCGTTCTGGTCAACAGTATGGAGCTATATGAGCTATATGATTAGCATCCTCTGAACACTGTCAGATCTAAAGGATTCCTGTCCTCCAAAGCCTGTTGACATCCCCTGCCCCCTTATTTGCAACCTACATTTAAGTGTATGTTCTTCTTGATTATGAACTGCCTATGAGCACTGTATTATCAATTAGTCTTGAATTGATTTTCAATCCTTGCATGCTTTTCCGTTCTGTATCACTGTAAGTACTCACACTCACACTTTGTAGTATTTTAAAGGTTTACTTTAAAGGTTGAGGCTAATTGCAATGCCTTCTCCACCATGTTGGTCAATCATATTCTATGAGGGATGTTCAAGTCAAACCGGGACTTTGTGTGATTTTACTTTGAGTCAAAACTCCATTAATTTCTCGATATAATCCCCTGCTACACTAATAGACTTATCCAAGCATTTCCCTAGTGCTTGGCTACCATCAAGGTAGAACGATTTCTTAGTGCATCAGGGCCATTATCAGACTGCATGTTTCATGTCTGAAATCCTGGCCTCCCTGGAACTCCTTTAATCACCTCAAGTGAGGTCAGGATATAATATGCAAATGGTGTTTGCGAATGATTGCGTGTACAGTTCTCACAGACAGATGCGTCTCTTGGCAATTTGGCGACAACCTTTTCTAAGATCAGGTGTTCCATTTGCTGAATGTTCCCAGAAAGAACGGCAATGGCCTCCGAGCTACCTCAGTCGGGATTGTGATTCATGGACATTCATGGACGGCATTTAAAAAGAAATCGCACCATTCAGATGCTTTACTGTGGCTAAGAGTCTCATTACTGTTTTGTGCTTGAAGGCTTCTGTAAATGTTAAAAGATTATATGCCTTCAATCACATGAAATTCCATCACAAGTCCTGTTTTGACTTGAACGCAGCTTCTGCTAATCAATTTACAAGGCTTGTGCAGACATGCAATGTCTGAGTTTAATCGAAAAACAATACAGGCATCACAGAATTGCACACTGACTTGGCACTGACTATCTTAAAGGACATTTAGACATTTTCATCTAGAGCAGAAAATGTCTGAATGTCTAATTCCAGCACTGTCTATATTGACTGTGGAACAGTGCCAGTGCCGACACACTGACTGGCAGATTTAAATCCTGGCTAAAGGTTGATTTTGGCCCAGGTCCCACAGTATTAACAGCTGGTAGTCTGTAACCTCCTAGGCCCAGTGACAAGCACCTCAAGAAGCAAAACAGTATTCGGAATTGCTTTATAGACAAAGAATAATTTGGCAGGAAACAAGGCTCAACTGAAATCAATAATCCAGGAACTGAGACAGTGTGACACAATGGGCTGCACTTCTCAGCCACATGAGTTTCCAGTCATACTGATAATGACCTACTAGTTTTGTGACTGCAACTTCCTCGAAGTGTTTTCTATGGTTTGCCTTCCTCAGTCAGACACTTCAGTTTAAAGTCCATTTAGATGGTGTACACATACTGTAGGTTCCTCTGATAGCCAGTGCCATTACAATTCTGGTTCCTTTGCACTTTAAATAAGGAACCCTCCATCCAGAACACATCCACCCACTGTCTGACACACAAGCTGACACTAAACTTTCACCAAAATGGATTTAACTGACATGAAGCCAGACTCACTAGGAATATTTGCAGATCAGCAGATATTATCGCACCTCACCGAAAAGTTTCAGTCAAGACCGCTTCCAGGTTCTTTTGAGAATGCTTGGATGGATGATTATATCCACATCAGTAATTTATCTAGGCTTGCTGGAACTGCAGGCATTTGAAAGATTGTTCATAAGACTGCAACTGGACCCCAGACACCAAAGACCAAAATGTGTCTCAGTGAAAGAGGAGCTTCTGATGCCACAAGGGTATTGGGCTCAGGTGGCCTCTTGATGTAAGATACTTCAACCAGATAAAGTTGAGGGCAGTCTGTTTTGCAGTCAAAAGGGATTAAATTACTGGTTGTGGTTCTCTAGGACATGATGCTCTGGCTTGCCACATCTTAAATGCCTGTTCTTCACAATTGCAGGATTCAGCAACTAGACCATAAAGCTCTCACGATGGTAGGCAATATCGTGGTTTCCACTGCAGGAGGTGGGAACGCTCTGGCAGCTCCCTCTCTGAGCAGATCAGCTATCCCAAATGGACAACCACCAGTTCACCATTGCATTTTCCTGTTCTTGCATCTTGACCCTTCCTAACAAACTGTCGAATAGCAGCACGTCTCCATCTACCCTACAGCTGCTGTATTTGGACGCTATTGCAGTTCACCACCATGGATGGCATGTCTCTGGGAGCTCTAAGGACACAATGCTGTCACTGGTCCCCAATGAGCCCTACTGGAGCCCTTTAAGAGACCATGTTGTGTTAAAATCTCTTAAAGATCCTCATTATACAGTACACTTATGTGTAAAGAGAGTATGGAAGTCGTCTCTGAGCACCTTTCAGGGTAGGCCTGTCTCTCATGACATTGATGACTGGACGACACACCCTGTATTATCCAGGTGTTATATACTGCCCCCCCTGGGTGGGTTAATACTGGAGAAAATACTTAAATGTTAGATAAGTACTGTATGTATATTTGGTCATAACTTTGTGGAATAACCTTTTGGAACCTCCACAAGTTCAACAAGAAGGTTTTTGTTGGATCATCTCATGATAAGTGCACATGTAAACTAGCTGTTGCAATCCTGCTACAGAATAAAAAACAATAAAATAATGAGATTGATATTAAGGAGAAAGACAAAGGCTTGCGGTGGACAAAGGCTGCGATGTAACTTTTTTAAAGACCATACGATTATATAACCTACAAAAACAAATTTCTAAAGTTCATAAAGAAAGAGAACTTTAGGGAGCTTAAGGGAAGCGCTAAAATGCAGAAAAGTGTCAGTGGAAGAAGTTTCCTAAGAAGGGAAGGATTTATTTGATAATGTTTGCTTTGTTAAATCTGAAAGGCAAGCAGGAGCTGCAAATCCCCAGCTATATCAGAGAAAGTCTTCCTTTAAAGTGAAGTATGAATTCTGGCAAGTCTATTTCTTTTAGAAAAAAAAAAACAAAAAAAAAAAGTAACGCTGTGGATCCCCCAAGATACCGTTAAGATAACGTCTATGAACTTTCCCACTCATTTGAAAATAATGGAACATTAAAAGGCATTAGAGGATTGAGAGCCACTTCCTCCAGGACTACCTCTGGCAAAAGCTATTTGCTTAAATCATTATTTATATCAGTTGTAAAGAACCGACTGCGAGTGACAATTTAAAAACCTGAACGCAGTAGAAAAGCCTGTGATTTGGTATTAGCACTGCTGCCATTAAAAAAAAAAACACCTGCACTTTCCAAATTCATCCTCCACTCACAAAAGCCTGCTAAAGTCTCGGGGTGTCTGACACTTGCCCACCACCAATGGGGTACTGATGCCTGGGTAAGTGCATCAGTCTCTTTAAATCCCCTGGTTCATTTTCCTGAACTCACTTTCATTTTTTGCTGATCATCACCGTTTATAAAAATCCTAAATAGCGGTCTACATTCTATCAGCACATGCCCTCATATAGACTGCAGTGACAGAACTAACACTATGAGGCCACGAGCGGTGAAGAAAGAACCCTGCAGACAGAAGACTAGGAAGTGGAAATGTAGTTAAAGGGAAGAACATTAAACGTGAAACGGGTTCATTCTGAGTGACGCCCCCTTTTTTTGATCACATAAACATGTGTACTAACCAGTGCATACTCAAAATTCTTGCAGTGTGGGATTGCAGTGTGAGATTATATTGCATTTACACACACACACACACACACACACACACACACACACACACACACACACACACACACACACACACACTGTACCTGAATATTTTGTATCGTTTAACATGCTCCTGGATACTAAAGATTACTACTTTTAACTGAAAGTAATATTATAGAGGTTTTATACAGGTCTTGGATATACAGTAGAGGTCTGTAAATGTCTAGACTAAAATAGAACGATGCCCTCTATTGGTTGAAGCTGAATACTTATAAATTATGTCAGTGTCAAAAGTTATAACTACTTTTTGTTTGAATTACTGAAATTATAATCCTAATGTACGCGTCACTTGAACCGTATGTATTTCAACTGTTCCGTTATAACACTAGTGCGTGTGTTTAAAAAGTAACGAAACTGGTTTGGCTTTTGTGGGTGGAAAGTTAGCGGTTCCAATACATATGACTGTTTTGGATTTTTGCCTAATTTATCTCATTTTTAAGTAGTAATTGAACTACTATGAAATAAATCGGTGCAAGTCCATGTTTGTTTGTTTTTTTAATACTGGAAAGGGTTCCTGGCTGCAAGATATTTGAGAACCCTAAGTTTAAGTGACACGTATACAGCAACAGAGAGTGTGTGCATATCACTTAGCGTGCACAGATAACCTTGTGCAGCTATAGCAGGAGTAACGATTTGTCCTTAGGATTCCTTCACTTAACATATTGGTGGTATTGATCATAGCAAACGCACACTCTCATCTAGTGCTTCTTATATCATGAACACCAGCTACGCAATTTTTTTTCCCACCTGTTCTTTCTTTTTCTATCCATCCCGAGGCATCTGGAGATTGTGCCAGGTCCAGTAGACAGAGGCCAACCCTGAGAGGGAAATCCCTGTTGGGTCTGGATCGTGTCAAGGTTTCTTCCTATTGCCATCACATTTCCATAATTTTCTTTTGATTTTGTGAAGCTGCTTTGAGGCAGTGACCACCGCTATCTAATAAATAGTTAATAAATTGAAGCGAATATGAACGTAAATAGGAACAGAAAATAGGAACCTGTCCATGACTAATTGGAAGTAATTGAAAGTAACAAAAACGAAAAAAGCACATCATTGAGCGGTGGGGTGTGGTTGAGAGTTTGGCTCATCTGTGAGCCAGACAGAGAAAATAGGAAGCCTACGGCGAAATATTATGGCTGACATTTTTATCTCCCTTCTCTAATAACAGAGCTATTAGACTTGCCGATAGCAGCCTATGACTGTGGCCTACTTTACCGTTCCCCATGTCACTCCCAAACCCTGAGAGTGTGTCAATTTTTTCCCACCTCTCCTGTGGTTAAAAGTGGTAGAGCACGCTTAACAAGGACAAGAAGCCGAGTTCCTGTCATAATCAATTCCATCTCTGTATGGCTTCACATGTGTTTCAATAAGGCTTCGACACATAAACACGTGTCGTTTCTTACTACGGTAATAGAAAGGCTAAGTACTGTAAGATCACCAGCTCCATATACTGTACATTCCCACAAACTTGTCACCCATAGATAGTGATCATTTATTACCAACTGCAGAATGGGCAATGATTAATTGTGTCAATTAAGTGATCAGCTTAACCGTAAATTGATATGGTCATTATAGAGTATCTGTCACAGGGACACACTGTTTCTGACTCGTTCCTAGTTACAGCAGTATGTACTGTAAAAGCTTATAGGAAAAAAAAACTTCAACATACACACAACATTCTCAATGCAACATGAAGAAGGAACAGCTGTAACTATAGCAGAGTTTGTATTACTTTAGATTAAATTCCCTCTGAAAGTCAATCCTTTTGTATTTGCTATACACTTAAGATGTCTGGGTTTGAGGTCAAAAGTTGATTATAGCTTTGGTTACATGAACAATATTTCTTCAATCCTAATAAAATCAGTCTAAGAAATAAGAGATTCTGATAAGATGTGCTTTTCTCAAAGCATCTTATCAGAATCGAACTCTTTTGACATGCGCACAGTGGTTTCACCAGCTATGAAGCATTTAATCTGCCTGAAATGTATATTATAAGAAGAAGAAGGCTTTTTTTTTTTTTTAACAACTTTGAAGTTAGGTTAGACACCCTGTCTTTTAAGAAAAAAAGACAAATCCTGTCTTCTGCATTATGTTTCATGACATGAATTCTCGATCGGTTAGCTGCTTCATTGCGTCTAAAATGTGAGGCAGTTTTCTGACAGAGACCAGGAGCCAGTGGAGGAAAGTCAGAAGCAAAGACAGGTACTGTAGGAGAAAGTTTAACATAGATTTCTTCCACAAAATAGATTGGTTGAACTCGCTGCACTTCCAGCAGATGCCAATGCCATGCTGACTAGCGCTAAAGCCATAGTTCATCAGTAACACTGAACTGAAGTGGTTTAAATTACAGTTGACAACACACTGCTCTTTCTATCATTTATGCTGTACATACTGTAAATACAACGATCAGCCTTAACATTATGACCACTGACAGGTGAAGTGAACAGCACTGATTACCAATTATAACCCAGCAAACTAGCGACATCATCATGGAGACCCAAGGCTCATCCATGCCCACTGGCGCCAAAGGTCTGACTCCACAGAAAAGCCAATGCAGCACAAATTGCCAAGACTAAAAAAAAAAAACAAGACTGGTAATGATAGAAACATACCAGAGCATCCGGTGCAGCACAGGGCCCAGCAGTCAAACAGCCTAAGGCCTCCCACCTTGCCTCCAAATTCCCCAGATCCCAATCCAATCAAGCACACATGGACAAACAAGTTTGATCCACGGAGGCTCCACCCCACAACCCACAGCAACCAATGACACCATAGCATCCCACCAACACTGTAGCACCCCCCAGAGGCCCCGCGGAGCCCCACCCCGAGGAGCCAGAGCCACTCCGGTGGCCAACTAGGTGGTTTTAAAGTTATGGCTGATCATTACAGACACCACGTGGGCGGAGCCTAAGTGGAATCAAAAGGATTCCCTGAGGTTCAACTTTATGCAAATGTGTACGCTCACTCTCCTGAAGCATGAGTGTTGCTAGAAAAACTGGGTAGTACTTTTGGTCCCTTCAAGTACTATCCGGCACAGGCTTCTCCCCAACCAGGAGATATATCTATTGTTTCTGTAGCAGTTACTTAAGGGGTCGAGTTGCCAGCTTGATGCCTAATAGTCCTTCACACACTATGGGGAAATCTGGAAACGCCAATTAGCCTAACCTGCATGTCTTTGGACTATGGGAGGAAACCCACCCTGGAGGTGCAAGGCAACAGTGCTAAACTCTAAGCCCAAGGAAATGCCCATTTTTACATTTTGACCCTCTATTTCGATATTTTTATGACACAGTGGGAACTTCATGGTCTTTGTCTCACTGTATCGGGGGTCTAACACACCCTATTGTTTACACTTCTATCCTCATTCGACAGAAAGTTACATAACAGCGCAATATCACTTTGCCTATCACTGTGACTAGCGAGTAATATCACTATTGAGGCGCTTACAGAGTTACGAGAGGAACGACCTAATGTTATTACTCTTAGTTCCAAAATTTCTGATTAACATGCCAACAAGAGACTATACTTTCTTTACACTCACCTGATATGAACTGTGTGATAAAAACACAAGCAATGTCCAATGATCACCTTTGTCCAATTCTTTTGTCTTATTGCATGGAACCAAAATTGATTTCAAATTTTTTACTGATTGAAAGTGATAAAATTTTACAAAATTTCATTTTTTTTGCTTGTAGAGAACATCACGATGTAGGCTCTTAAAAAGTCTTTACAGTAAGATGCATTCTCGTAAAAAGAATTCCATCTCATATATGATTGCTTAGATGTTCACAGATGATTCAATCTTCGAGTGCAATGCGAGCCAATCTAAATTTAATAGCAGCTTGTGTTTAGCACTGTTAAACTGCATATCATAAAGATTCCCATCAAGTCACGGTGTAGCTGCACTTTCGGCTGCTCTTTATAGATCTGATTTTGTTTTGGGCCGGACTGAACTTCTTCAGGCTACAAATAAGATCACAATGAGAGTGAGTAACAAAAATGTATTATTTAAAGAGGATATTTAAAAGCATTAAACGACATATTAAACCCAAAAGCAAGTAATAAAAGGAACAAAATCACAGAGAACTTAAAAGGACCTCTCTCCTCTGCATTTGCTCACCCAGGAACACATCTGCAGGCGTTTCTGGAAACGTGCCCAGGTATCTTAAACTGTGAAAAATTAACTAGTGACAGATATGTGCTGGTGTCACTTTGAACTAATATTCCAAAATTTTTAAATGTTTGACTCACTTATGGAACCAAATGCCTTTCACGGGTCAGAAACTGTTGTTATAATGGGAGCAGAGTCATTATAGCCAACACTACAAGCCTTTCGAAAGCCAAGCCATTGTTTCACTTGCACTTTACAATATGGTGGCACTGCTCGGCCATTGGCGCAAATGCAATGGGCTGGGTACACCATAACTATTAAGTCTATATACTGTAAGATATTCATATACTGTAGTTTACTGATCGAGAATGGAAGAAAATTCTTATTTATGGAAACGTATCACATCGACTAATGTTAGCACCACATGTGGCAAACATATGCAGAAAATAATACTTTTAGTCTAACGCACGAGAAAAGATCAGATCAAATGGCTGACATTTTCATACTGAATAGATTATCAAAGGTTCATGCGACTCTCTCATTTTGATTGACAATTTATTCCAATTCCGGAATAAAAGAAGCTGCATTAAAAGCATGGAAAAGCAACAAAAGTCTCCAGGCTTGATGGAGTTATTGTAAGCAGCGTACAGTATACTGGAAATGTTAAGTACTTGCACCTCCAGGTTGCGGGTTCGTATCCCGACCAGGCTCGATTCCCGTCATGGAGTTTGCATGTTCTCCCCGTGCTTGGTGGGTTTCCTCCGGGTACTCCGGTTTCCTCCCACAGTCCAAAGACATGTAGGTTTGGCTAATTGGCATTCCCAAATTGCCCGTAGTGTCTGAAAGAGCGATTGGCACCTTGTCCAGGGCGTACCCTGCCTCGTGCCCTAAGTCTCCTGGGATAGGCTCCAGGCCCTCCGCGTATACAGGATAAAGCGATATAGACGACGATTGTTCCAATATTTTTGTTCACCTACTAATTGGACGATCTGCCACTGAAGGTACCATGTTCTAAGTTGTTTACATTTAGTTGTATAAATACCATGAAAGTATCTCATATAATATCTCATATGAAGATCTCATATTCTTCTTTTTTTTTGCTTTAACCCAAATGCTTTTAGTATAGAGCAAAAGGGAAAGAAGTGCCCTTGCAGTTCCAGTACTCTCAGAAGGGCCTGTGTAGTTTACAAGTCAAAGCGTGTGTATAGGCTCGAATTGTCCTTGACCTGACTTCTCTCTATTTACATAAACCATGCTTGTATGACACACATGTTTAAGCTGATAAACCCTTCCTTTATTCATTCACACCTACACTTACTGGCCACTTTAAAGGGAACACCTGTATACCTGCTCGTCAATGTGGCATGTATTCCATTAAACGCATAAAATAATGCAGATACAAGGCGACAGCTTCAGTTATTGTTCACGTCAATCCTCAGAATGGAGAAAAGAGTGATTTCAGTGACTTTGACCATGGCATGTTTGTTGGAGCCAGACAGGCTGCTTTGAGTATTTCAGAATCTCTTGGGATTTTCAGACACAACAATTTAAACAGAATAGTGTGAAAAACAAGGAAAAATTAATAAATAACTGAAAACATCCAGGGAGCAGCAATTCTCAGAAGTCTAAATGCCTTGTTGATGACAGCAGTCAGAACAGAATGACCAGATTGGTTGGAGCTGAGAAGGAAGGATATGGTAACTCAGATATAGCCCTCTATACAGCCATATTGAATGGAAAAGCACAAGACACATTATTGTATTGATGGATGGGATAAAACATGCAATTTCCACTTACAGAACTGCATGTTTACTTAATATTGTTAGTTTTTGGTATGGTAAAAATCACAGGAGATCACACCTTTCCTGTTATATTGAAATTTCAACCCCATAGCACATAAATACATAGGGGCCCTAAAAATGTATACACACTTCAACAGTTGTTATTATGCCCTTTTTCCAATTGAATTATGGCAGCAGTGTGTAGTATTATGTTTTCTCTAAAGATGTCAGTAGTTACACCATAACTGATGCTACCGTATCGTGTCAGAAACAAATATTTTTCATGTTGAAGTGTGTAATAATTTTTTTTGGGTTCTCTATTGAGTCTGGTTCCTCTCAAGGTTTTTTTCTATTGATATCCCAAGGAGTTTTTCCTTCCCACCGTCGCCCTCGGCTTGATCATCAGGGACAAACTAATTGTCTATAAATAAATTTTTAATTCTGTAAAGCTGGTTTGTGACAATGACCATTATTAAAAGCCCTCTACAAATAAAATTGAATTGAATTGAATCACCAGTTTCTGAAACCAGCCAGCCTGGAACCAACAAATATGCCAATATAATTTTTTTTACATTTACATTTAGGCATTTGGTAGACACTCTTATCCAGAGCGACTTACAAAAGTGCTTTAAAGTTTAATTTCAATCTTTACACATTCTGATGTTCAAAGTGAACCTGTACTGCAACTCCATACCGATTTTATGCTTTACGCTGCTGCCACATGATTGTCTAATTGCATAAATTAACAGAGATAAAGGAATTCATATTAAAGCAGCAAATGTACAATTATATGCTTTTGCAAAACTCAACCCATTAATTTATTCATCTTCACTTTATGCAGTAAAACCTATCGTGTGAACGTTTGGAATAAAGCAGGATTATACCCTGAATGAAATGTCAGTCCAGGCCAGGGCACGGTGCACCCCCACACATTCACACACTCGTTCAAGTGCTATTTGCACCTTGAAGTCAAAAAACTCTATTCAGCATGTGCTTACGAGGTTTTCAGGAATGGTATGGCCCACATAATCACTAATTACAGCATGCAGTAACAGCTTTGATCATTTGGGAGTTTATTCTAAAACTGTTTGAAAATAAAATGACAAGGTGCTGAACGATGTGGTTGGATACTACAGTATGTCAGGTTAATCTGGCTAATCATAGAGTCTGGGAATAAATTATGCACCGAAGTGTACAGTACAAGTAATGCACATGCAGTACACAAGGATGGATAACCGATGAAACAATCAATGATCATAAAGCCGGTTATTAGCCATTGAATCTGAATGACCTGCTCCTTAACGGAAGCCAGGATAGCGGAGGTCGTCTCTGTCTCGGATCCATCCCCGTTGGAGGCGTTTAGTACTGGGCTCAGCATGTTGGAGTTTTCACTGTCACAGGACTGGTCTGGAACTGGCATTACTCCTGAAAAAAACACCAACAACACATTTTTACAATCACTTTAAGAGCAATGTGTAATATTGTTAAAGGCATGCAAGAGGGGATCATGGTCTAACCAGGTGCTCGATATCAAAGTGAAAAAGAGTATAAGTTTGCCTAGGTTGTGTTTTAGAGAGATGGAATTCCTCTGTAGGGGAGCATATGACCTCTTCTTTTCCAGTTCACCAATATCAGACATGTAGCTAGCAGAAGACAGTTCAAAAAGGTCAGCTCTCTGTTGTGTTCTTTCCCAAATATAGTTCTTATTAATTATAAGATATTATCCCAGTGCTACCCCCCATACGAACACTCCAACTTAAGAACAAAAACTGTGAATGAAATTTGCCTCAGCACATGCAGCATTTTCGGCATACGATCGGCCTAGACGGTTACACATACATCCGGTCGTGTGTACTTCCAGTTGTGCGTACATTCAGTTGCGCAAAGGTCAGGTTGCCCATCAAAACTTCTTTGCGTCAGTGAAAAGCCAAGTTTATTTTATTTTATTTATTCATATTTTTTTTTGCATTTTCTGCATGATTTAGTGAAGACATAGCACCATGGCTTCCAAGAATGTTAGCAAGCACGATAGCAAAGGAGTCACTTTCAGTTTAGTTTTTAAAGCAGCCGGTGAAATAAGGAATCATAAATTAAGGTTAAGTGAAGGTTTAATGTCTATTTATTTCATACTAGATGTGCCCGCGGCTTCGTTTGCATGGAATATAATTGCACACTCATAGCAGCGTTTTAAAAAATGTACAGCGCCATCTGTTGGACTAAAATTTTTACTTCTTACGTAAAGTGCATGGAATGAAGGTGTGAGATCATATTTATTAATTAGATATTTTAATTGCACTCATAAGAGCATATTAAAAATTCTGTTGAATTTTGAGATGAACTAATGATTTTTTCAAGGTAGATTTTTTTTATGATAAAAAGGCTTTTTCCATTCAACAAAGCCTATGTTACCTCAAGCTCGGCCAAATATTCCTGTGAAATCCCCATTAGAATTCGTTCAATAGTTTTTATGTGATGCGTGCACAAACAAACGGGGACAAAAATTCTAAGAACCATCTTGATGTGTTCTATTACTCATCTTAACCCCCCTCATCTTAATTATATGTATAGAAGAGGTATAGATTTTACTACATTTACAACATGTCTTTTCTAAATGTTTTGATAGTTTTTATATGCAAAAACATAATTACACTCTTTGGGTGGGTTATCTGCATTTACATTATTTCCTATTGGAAAATGCATTTTGCAATACGCAATTCCACCTTAAGAACTCGCCTCCGGAATGGATTAAGTTCATATGCCGAGGAGCCACTGTATTTGATTTGGTACAATATGAGGAGTTTTCATACAGACTTTAAATTCAGTGGCCTGTGCATAAGGTATTTGGAAATAACACCACTTCGCTCTCTCTCTCTCTCTCTCTCTCTCTCTCTCTCGTACCCTCATTCCCTGCCCCTCACTGTCATTCTCTTTCGTTCCACTATCTTCTTGTTTTCTCCTCCTTTCCTTAAATGTTTCCGCTTTTCACTGCTAACTCACCAAATGTCAGTCCACGCTCCGTGAAACAAGCCTCAGCCCAGAAAATGGCCGCTCGTGTGCAGATTAAGTGCACCTGTGAGCTTGAGTAAGTTGCATAACTGGTCTTTTTAACTACTAAAAACACAGACGACATAGTATGAGTATATAACGAGGAAGGTTAAGTGAGATGATACAAAGTTAGAACCCTTTCTTCTCTTCGCCTTGCAGTCCATAGGGAGGCACGGAGAGACGTTTCTAGGTCAAGCTGATGCCTTGCCACCAGTTAAGTGTGATCATTTCGAATGCGCCCATGCACGGCGGCTTTAACTAATAACGGCATCAGCTGTTGCTTTGATGGATTACACGTCTCCGTGCTAATCTTAATCACGCACCTTCTCTTGATTGATAACGTCAAAAATAAATATTACACAGAGGGAATATCCACACGGAATATTAAGCAGAGGCATACCTACTGTATGTTGAGCCCACGCAATGCAGTGAAATATAGTTTGCAAAATGGTAAACATTTAGTATGTGAAACAGGATGGAGTAAATTATTTAGCACCTGAGCTGAAAAGCAGGTCATTTTTCCTCCCTTGATAAATAGCTAGATCATCCATGCCTCCACCGGGCTGGGGATGCCTGAAAAACTGATACATCCTCTTCAGATTTATGCATAATCTAAACCAAACCATACACAAACAGATTGCATGCTGTACCATTAAAATGAACCGCGCTGCTTATTTAGCCTGCATTCACCACTCTAGAGGCTTTGAATATAAATGTGGCAATTCACTGTATGTGAATCTTCCTATACAGTAAGCCACATTTCAATAAAAATTAGGCCACAGAATAAGATTTACATCGTTTTCACACACATTAAACCATTCTGTGACCCCTCATGACCTTTTCATCCTAGAACTTTAAACTTTAATCAAAATGGTAATAATTCATTATAGGATAAAGATGATCACATTGTTTGATTTAATTTGTGATCCTTCTATTCAAATGACCAGCCATATACTGTATATATCTCAATTCATTCCATTATAGAGCATCATACACACACACATACACACACATAAAAATTCACTACTCAAAGCAATTTAGAATAGCCAGTCTACCCATCGACATGTTTTTGGGAGGAGAACCCAGAGGAAACCCACAAGGACACAGTGAGAACATGCTGAACTCCACACAAACAGTAACCTGAGCTCTGGATCCAAACCAGGGACCCTAAAGCTCCGAGCCAGCTTCCCTATTGGAATGGCCCAGCTAAGAAGACTGTCTAGACTGCCAAAGTAGCAAGAACATAGCAAATGCCTGAATCAGGCAACTCACATCCCATACTTCCTGTACAGGAAGTCTGAAATTTCACTCCAATTTATCAGTAGTGTGTGGGCAGTGAGTTACTACAGTATATAGGAGAAAAGAACTGAACTGACTTCATCCGTCTTCACATTCTTCACAGGGCCACCCGTACATCTTTAATGAACTGAGACTCAGAGAGCAATCTACTGGTCCAGGGACATAAATGAATCTTTCTGGGATCCCCAAACTGCACTGCTACAGAAAATTGAAAATAAAATGAATGTCACTTGGTTCGAATTGATCAGATTGATCAGTTCCTGGTGAGGTAATGCTGCTTTTCATTTCTTGAGCAGGACACACAATATATATTTAAAAATAATAAATATATATTGTCCATAGGGTCTCACTACAAGTCTCACTGTAGATGTACATAATAGAGAAAATTGCACCATATTAGGTAAAAATTGGCCTAAATCACAATATAACACGATTTTTGTCCTTGAAAAGTAACTGTTATTTTCTAGTAGCTTACACCCAGAAATGTTGTAAAATGGGTACAATTTCCTTCAAACTTTGTTTTTGTGATAAAGATAAAGATATGTGTAAAATTCACAAAGTATTTATATGGAAACTGGTGTGTGTGAATTTTCTTGCTTACACAAAGTCATGACAAAACCAAAATCATAATACAAAAACATATTTATTTTTAAATTGCACAAAACAGTTTAAAAGTTCCACTGTTTGAGTCTTGACGTTCAAACGCTCAGCTTTGGACTTTGTGAGACCAAGGTCTCTCACCAAGTGGTTGAGGTCTTTTGGTTGGGGTAGTATGGGTTTCTCACTTCTACTGCATATCTGTAAACTGAACCAACAACGTCTTTGTCCTCTTCTGAAGCACTGCACTCTTTTGAAGGCAGCCAATCTCCCATTGGAGGAGTAGGCACGATGGAATGTCTGGATATATGATGGCAGGTGCATTCTTCCCCTCTGTACCAACCGGCAAAAGAGCAAAAAACATAAAATATATAAAATATACATATAGAATATATACAGTATATAATGGAAAATATATTAAATATATACAGTTTATAACTGTATAACACTTAAAAATTCCATTCTCCAAAGAAATAAAACTTTTCACATACCTTCCAGAGTTCTCTTGCAGAGTTCACACGTGAAATGAGGTGCCCACATGCCCACACCTTATCTTGATCCCCAGCAGGAATGCAAAATATGCCACAGAATTGATAAATTCACCACAGACATAGCAAAATGCATCTGGCGGATGCTTACAGGCTCTAGATGCTATCTACTGTATGACGAATTTAGCCAAACACTAGCACTTATCTATTAATTTATCTATCCAATTCAATCTCTGAAACGAGAATTAACTGTTAAATTAACAATTTTTAAAAAAATGATATAGAAAGTTATACTGTAGAAATTCAAGAAAATTCTAAAAAAAAAAAAAACTCTTAATTTTTAAAATACATTCTAGACATGTTTCTGGAATGTTCTAGTAAATTCTGGAAAGTTCTCAAAAATTCCAGAAACTTCTGGAATACTCTATAAATGTTGTCAAACATTCCAGAAAGTTCAAGAAAACACTAAAAACTCCTAAAAACCTCTACAAAATTATACTTCAGCAGCTTACCACTGAATTTAACTGAAATTTTAAAACAGTTTTAAAGAGTTTTTTTTTTTTAATTGCTGTTCAGGTCACAAAAGCAACATTTTAGCAGAACCAATAGTTTTTTTTTTTCTTTTCTATGAAATACAGTAACACTTTCAGACCAAAGACAAGAAAAAGTTAAAATTTTGTTACATTGTGAAGGAAGTTTAAAATCCGAGCTCTTAAGTTGCACAGTGGCTAATGCTAAAGAAAGGGGTGGATAACGCTGTGAATGTGTTACACTATCCCCAAAGTGATATGAGTAGCACTTTGAAAAGTAGTCACATGTTGTCACATCGCTCAAAAGAAGCACATGATAGTCTTCGTCCCTCTGTGATTGCTCCTGTACTGTAGTTGTTGCCTTGATGGGAAGATTTCCTAACACTGACAGGTGGGATTTGTGTGGGAACTGGTTTAAAATCTAATAATGAGAAATTCTAGTTGAATCTGTCTGGATTCAATATATATTTACATGAAAAGATATATTTTTTCAGTGCACAGTTTTTACACATTTAAAGCATAATGGTATTTGAGGTTTTTCTGATTCACCCCACTGATGTTATTTATGTTGTGAAGATGTGTTATGTTGACTGGCACAGCATCTTACATGTGAACACATGACAGATTGGCTTAATGTACACTGCCATCACACCTCTACACTGTTTCTTATAACTTGCCTCAGATGCTTACACAAAATTGCTGAGTTGCTTTAAGGATGTCAGGTTTTTCTTGTCTATTGTAATTTTTTGTTTTTAATTTAATTTTCTTGTATTCCATCCATCCATCCATCCATCCAAGCATTCATCCATCCATCCATCCAAGCATCCATCCAAGATTCATCCATCTATCTATCCATCTATCCATGGCAGCCAGCCAGCCTCCCATCCATGCAAGCATTCATTTATCTATACATCCATCCATCTAATCATTCAGCTATCTATCATCCATCCATCTGACCATCCATCTATAAAAGCATCCATCTATCCAAGCATCCATCCATCTAAGCATCCATCCAACTGTCCATTCATCCAAGCATCCATTTATCTATCCATCCATCCAAGCATCCATATATCTATCATCCATCTAAGCATCTATCTAAGCATCCATCCATCCATCCAACATTCATCCATCTATCCAAGCATCCATCCATCCTTCCATTCATCCATCCAAGCATCCATGCATCAATCCATCAATCTATTTGTCCATCCTTCCATCTACCATCAGATTATTATCTTAAAATTCGGAATTATCTTAATGCTGCTTTGCATCTATTAATACCTGTTAATACTAATATTATTATGATTAAGACTAATCATATTTTTAAAAGCATGCTGCCATACTCCTAAAACATTCATGTGAATTTATATGGAAAATGAAAAGCGATTTAATTTTTAGAAGTAGCTTTTTCTGCAGACAGGCGACACATGTCTTCCTTAGGAAGATTCATAATTAATTACACAAGTAGTTTATAGATTTAGTAGCAATGTGAGAAATCTATAAACTACTTGTTTAATAAATCATGAATGCAGGAAAGCTACTTCTAAAATTAAATCTCTATTTCATTTTCTAGAAGTTAGGGATAGAAGAAAAGCGGAAAGCTGACAGAAAATGAACGATGGAGACACGATACAACGGATGGTGATCCCTATGTGATGCCTATGCTTTGCAATCAGGTGTCCCAAAAACTAATAGCAGTTGTAACATTTTGAGCACATAAGAATAGAAATAAAAACTTTTTCTTTCACTACCAGCAGCATTTGTATCATTAAATGCTTTTAAACTTATATTGTATTGAAAACAGTTGGATGCAGTTCCTGGCCTTTATTATATATAAAAAAAAATCAAACACACAAAAAAGACAATGCTGAAAATCAACACCAGTTAAGAACTTGTCAAAGGTTCAACAGCACATAACACACAGGGTGTGTTATGTGCTGGCATTAAGAAGGTCCGCTACACTAATGCATACTAAAATATTAACCAGCATGGAGTCTGTGTTTAATCTTGGAAGGCAACAAACATATTGAAACTGTGACGTGCTTTTTAAGATTGCTAACAGGAGTCAGTTATTCATGTGACCACTTTGGTACTGTAGTTATTTACAGGACATGGATTGGTTCAGTCATTCCTAATATTTGCAAAGATGGAAGAAATGCAGCACTTCCCCAGAGTCTGTCATGAAGAACACATAAAAGGTAATGATGTTCTCCAGTATGAGGAGATATCTGAGATTCATCATTTGAAAACTGTCATTTGATGATATTGCCACTTAGGTTAATATTCCTTGATGCTATTTGTAAGATGGATTCTGTGTAGAGGCTCAAGGGTGCATGGCCGAGCTACACCTGTAAAACGTATTACAAGAGCACAGCAAATAGACTACACTAAGGAAAACACAGTGAAGACATACTGCAGGAAAATGCTATCAGAGTAAATGTTCCACAAGACCCAGGATGAGGAAGAACTAAATTCCTGCCAAGAACAAAAAAAAACGAATGAAAAGATTTCATGTACTTCACACACGAAGGTAAATGTCAACTCACCTATACATAATTGAATAAATTTTGTATGAAACCTTCATGTCATTCATGACTGTACAACGTTACATACACTGATCAGCCATAGCTTTAAAACCATCCATCTAGTAGGGACAATACTGGCAATTTGTGGGACGGCAATTATCCTTATCGGCATGTCTTTGGACTATGGCAGGAAACCGGGGTACCTGGAGGAAACCCACCAAGCACAGGGAGACCATGCAAAGTCCACGCACACAGACCCAAGGGAGGAATTGAACCCAGACCCTAGAGGTACAAAGCAACAGTGCTAACCACTAACTTTAAAACCATTAACATTAACACCTCCTACAGTAGGTTTTAGGTTCCCCTTGTGCCATTGACTCAGATCAGGGGGATTTGAATGCTGGATTGATAACCTTTGACTGCTAATCCCTGTGGGAGGCAAGCTGTGATGCTCTGGGTGTTCTGATACCTTTCTGTCACAACAATCGTTGACTTTTTCAACATTTTGTGCTACATCGGCTTTTCTGTAGGACTGGGCCAAGTGAGCGCTTCTTTTTGACCTCACAGGCATAGAGATGAAGCTTGGGTGCCCATGATCCTGCCACCTGTTTACTGGTATGTAATTGATAATCAATGATATTCAAACCACCTGGTGTTGGTGATGTAAATATTATGGCTGATTTAATGAAAATGCAGCAACTGCAAAAAGAAATCCTAGAGATCCAGATCACATCATTTTTGAGCTGCCTACTGTAGGTAAAAACCCTAGTTGTTTCCCAACTTACACTTTTATTTATAACAGTATTTAACTCATTTACGACTTTCAATAACTTGGTTTCTTCTTAATATTGCTTCACAATTTGGAATCATCTAAGCTACAATTTACTGTTCATTGTGTTCTCTTTTTTTATAAACAAATATTTATACCATCAGCTTCGGTAGCCACCATGTTCTTGTCTTTATTACTGCAATAAAAGAAATAAATCTTAAAGCCGCGCCTTTTAGCAACCAACTGTGCGGTGTTAATATAAATCCAGGCTTGTTTACTTGTGGCTCCACAACAGTGGAATAAATGATCCTGCTTCATTTGCTTCAATTACTTTAGCAGATACTCATATATGTCAGGAACCACTTCAAGATGCTTCTGAAAGCAATGAATAGCCAAGAAGTAGCACATTCATCACCTGTTAGTGCGTAACATATTTATCCAGGTGTGCCTTTTTTTTTTTGCATGCTGAGGTACCTCTTGAGATAATCTATGACCTGTTCTGCTTTATTCTAACATGAGTTGTATCATTCCTAGCTTGACGGATTGTTCCCGAGTACTAGATCTTACTTCTGCCAACGTGGGATTGCGCTATAAGCACATTTACAATTCAAGTGTGGAAGTGGCCTAAATTTGATTGCTCTGCCTACGAACTACAAAGATCTGATTTACCTATGCATTGTAAATATAAAAATATGAACTGTTCAAGGACGATTCAGCCACTTTTCTTTGCAATACTAGACTTTATATATATACACAATCTGGGGTTATACAACCACAGCAGAAAAATATCAGAATTGCATTTATGTTGGGGTTTTTGGCACAGATCATCATTGCATTGCTCTAGATATTATTTCTACATGCAAATACCAATGATAGCTACAACAAAAGCAACAGTCACTGGTCATTCTCTTTTGGATATTGTTAAGTTTTAAAATGATTTAAATTAAGATTTATTGCTTGATGCGCCAGCCGTACCATGATACACCTGCCGGCCAGCCCGAACTCGGAGAGATGAACAAACACACATGCAAGCAGGATGTGTCTGAAGTTCTTTGTTTAACATCCTGTAAATCAAAATAACAAAGGTCATTAACATCTTATAATCATAGAGAGACCTGGACATGGACAGGCGACCGAAAACACAAAAGGGTGCCAGTAAGCTATTTGCATGTATATTCGTCTAGGCGTGGGCTATGGGAGGTATTACCATATAACAAACAAGGAAGTGCAATTATAGGGAAGTGTTTTATAGGCATATTGGCATGGGAAGTTCGCACAATATACAATTATTATTCCAAACTTTTGGCAGACGCCCTTATCTTACATTTTTATCGCATTGTACATCTTAGCAGTTCAAGGTAAAGGGGCTTGCTCAAGGGCCCGAAAATGGACTTCTAAAAATCTACAAAAATGAATATCAAATATGAAATATAAAATCGTCAAGTAGGTATCATGATCATATTTTATCAGCTGATCTCTATTGATTTACATCCTTAGCAACCAGCCCAATTCTGATGTTATAGCCTCTAAAGTGCTATCTCTGGGTGATATTGTGTCATTTTTACATTAACAATTAATCACAAGACCTGTGCCACAGCCCTTGCAGGTGATCTCACTCTCCATTAGCACGCTATTGCCCGAACGTTTAACAGATCCTCCAAAAGACATGACGCATCCCTTCACAGCCCTGCTGTGTATCCTGACAGCAGCCTAACTACAGCCTACAAAATGTATTTTTTTTTAAAAACCTTGCATTATGAATCAATCTACTAGCCAAAATATGATGGATTGTAAATTCTGTGTTTCAAGCTTTGCTTAGTGCAGGTGGTAAGGTTAAAGCAGTCCTTTAAATAAAATACCTCTCATAGTCATTTACGAGTGAGGGATATATAAAAAATAAAAAAAATTCTCACCGCAAATCGTGACTAAATTTGACTAGTGCGCTTTATAAGTACGTGACAAGTGATCAATCTTGCATGGATGTTCACAATATGGCAGCCTTCTCGTCCAGCACTTTTGTGCTTTTAAACAACCTGTTAACACTTTAATTTTAGTAAGAATTTGTCATTGGGGACAGCTGTCCTGAGCTAGTTTTCATCCCAAGTACCTCCCATTAAGGTCTCAGCCATATGTTTTTGACAACAAATTAGTCTCTGCTGGCAGCGTCTGCCGCGTCTTTTAGCAAGCTGAGAATCCACTTCACCAAATTCTGTCTCGCACTCAGGGCTGCATTGCTCCAATAAAACCAGATGTTCCAGTACGCTTACAGCCCACATCACGACGGAATGTAAGTCCACCGGGTGTGGTGCAGGATATCAGACAAATCCAAAACCGTCAGTGCGGGACCATCACTGGCTGGATCAATCTGCCAAGTTGTATCATTGCTACAGGTCCGTCAAAGCTCCTGTGACCTTATTGTGAAAAATTCTTCTGCTTTAAGCAGTGATCACTAACACTGGTCCCAGAGATAGTTGGATTATTTGGCACAGGGACAGGTGTACTCTGCTCAGTCAAAAAGATCCAGGCTTGTGTCACATACGAGGGGTGGCCAAAAATTTCAAAATGGACAAAAACAGAGAGGATATTGGCCCAAATTATGTCTCTGGAAATGAGTACATTCATGAACATTTCTTCTTGTTTAAAAAAAACTGTGGCATCGTTCCGCACAATGCAAAAGGTCGAAATCAAAATGAGCAACCTGTTGAAAAAAATTTCAGAAAATGTCATGACACTGCGCTAGACCATTCAGCTCACGAAACGGTGGAACTAGCAGCGACTTAGGGTACGAAATTCCATCTAATCCACCCCCCCGCCCCCCCACACTTCCCAAACCTCGCACCCAGTGACACGCGTTTGATGACGACGAGGTGATTACCGTGGTGGTACTTTTCCTCAAGAGCCAAAAAGAAGGCTTCTTCAAAAGACCAACTCATCCATTGTCTAGAAAAGTTTGTCGCCTTAGGTGGAGTATATGTCCAGTAGAGAAGAACTAAGCTCATGACCAATGTTCGTTTTCGTTACATTATTAGCAATAATAATTATTTTATGACCATCCACTCGTAAAAAGAAATATTTCTTAAAGTAAGCATTAAGTAGAACAGTTGGAATATTGTGTTTACGTGTCACAATTATCAGTACTCTACTGTATTTATACTGTAGCTGTGAGTTTTGTGTAATCCGATGCCATCATCCGACTGGCGGCTTTCAGCTGAGCGGCGTAGCAGCGTCACATTCAGACATTTTTAATAAAAAATTCTGACATTGCCAGAAATCTGCTGCTGCTTGAGTTTTTGTTTCCAGTGACACTAAATTCACCATGACAGCACATCGTATTATCTCAACTCACGTCCATTCTTTCATTATGTGTGAAAAAAAAAAAAACAGTTCAAAAAGATACAGTGTAAACCTGTATGAACATAGAATTACTAGTGATAAACAAACCTGGTTTTTCTACCCTACAGGTATGTTAGGATTAAAAATGTGTTCTCTCCAAGGCAGGGCTAAAGAGATTGGTATCTCACATTATTTCACTTCATTTGTACAAATGTTTAAAATGTTTGCCAATAATGACCGCTGCTTCAAACCCTGGGAATTTACCCAGGGCATAGATTCTGGCTTTATTCAGACAGATGCAGGATTGGCTTGCAATTAGAATAAAAAGCTATACAGCACACAGGGGGATTAAAATGTTCAATACGGTCTTAAAGGAATCTAATCTCTAATCTAATCTCTTCTTCTAACACTGAGACAATGTGTCTGTCCCCAGCAGGACCTGCAAAAAAGCCCAGAAATCAACCTGAGCATGACATTTGGTGGACGATTCTCTACTTGCCCTTTACCTTATATGTGCACATCCCATCCCTTTAGAAGGACTAATATGACTCTTCATGTTGGTGCATGAGGCAGATTTTACATGGTCGTAAATAGGGAGGAGTTTTTTTTTTTTTTCTATTAGCACTTTTAATAGAAAAAAAAAAACACTCCTCCCTATTTACGACCATGTAAAATCTGGACTGTATGGACTGTATAATAACATTTATACAGACTTTTTTTTATTTATTTTTTTTACAAAATTCTCTTCTGTTACTGTCTCACAGAATTATTTTTAATTCAATGAAAAAGTGCTGCAATGAAAATGACTAGTACTATTAATAATCAACATTTTTATATATCATTTCTGAATAAAATAGTGCAAAACATCTAAGAAAAAGCTTATATTTAATTATCAAATACTGTACATCTCTTGTACAATTCTAAAATATTATTAAACTAGTAATTCTAAAAATCATGTTGTTTAGAAACACTGACAGGTAATACAGTGTCAGAAACCACATGGGTGATAAATTGACAATTTAAGATACATACGCATATACGGTCATGTGAAAAAGTTAGTACTCCCTTTTAATTCTATGATTTTTCTTTTGTGTAAAAACAATAAAAATCATTTGATGGTAGCGGGTCTCATTCTTACACAAATATAACCTCAGATGTAAAACAACATATAACTGTTTTCATTGTGCCATTATTTATTTAACAAAAATTTTGCCAAAAAAGAAAAAAAAAATATGGGCAATACAAAGTACCCCTTGTAGGTCCACCTTTTGGAGCGATAACTTGGGAGCAATGGTTTTCTGTATGATTTATCAGTCTCTCAGGTTCTCGTGGAGGAATTTTGTCCCATTAATCTTTACAACGTTGCTTCAGTTCATTGAGGTTTTTGGGAATTCACTTATGCCCAGCTGTGTTTACTGCCACAGCATTTCAGTTGGGTTGAGGTCTGGACTCTGATTAGGCCATTCCAAAACCTTAATTTTTTAGTTTTAAGCCATTCTAATATAGATTTTCTGGCGTGCTCGGGATCATTGTCCTGTTGCATGACCCATCTTTAGCTGTCAGACAGACGGCCTCACATTTCCCTCTTGAATACTCTAGTATATACAGAGGTTTATGATCGATTCAATGACTTCAAGGCGCCCAGGTCCTGAAGTCACAAAACAAAACCATATCAGCACCCGTCCATTGCCGTGCTTGACAATGGGCGTGCTTTTTTCGCCAAACATGGCAGAGGGCATTAGCCAAACAACTCTATTTTTGTTTCATTTTGGAGCCAGTAGTCTTGTGGCTTGCACCCATGTTCTCCTGACAACCCTTTCAAACAAATCATACCTGTTCAGTCTTCTTCTAATTGTTCTGTCATGGACTTTTTAACAATTAACATGCTTAGTGAGCTTGTAGAGTCTGAGATGTAGCTGTTGGAAGACTGGCAACTGTCTTGAATGCTTTCCACATGTAAATCTTCCTCACTGTAGAAACTTGAACATCAAATTGTTTGGAAATGTATTTATAACCCTTTGCAGGTTGATGTGCAGCTTCTCTAAGACCTTTGCTTATGCCTTGTCCTCTTGGCATTGTATTAACACATCTGGTATCAACAAGACATTTTCGCCCAGAGAACTGCCCATCACCGGATATTTTTTTACTTGCTATGTGTTTGGCTCATTAGATATTTATGTTAACGTGCAGTTGTGGTCCATATCACCCACCACTGAACCACATAAGTAAGTTATAAGCACCACTTGCCCTGTACAGTATGGGAAATAATGGAAAGTAAAAATGTATATAGTAAACATGTCTCAAATTATGAACATAATTTAGGGAACAGGGAAAAAATATGTCAATCTTTTTGGTTAAACTGAACCTTTAATGGTGGTATAATGAAGAAATCCAAATATTAATAAATGAAAGCAGAAATGGTCACAGTCTGTTCAAAAGGTTGGCATGTAACAAATTACAGGCTACTAAGTCTTTGGCTGAGGCACGTAAGGTTTGAAAAGATATGCCATCCTGGCCAAATGTCACAGATATGTTGCAAAAACAGGACAAAGCCAAGGCAATTAAAGGCCTCCTCCAGGAATGTTTTCAAAGGACAGCTGAGCATGACACTGGTGATAAAGACTAATTATGTGGGGCTTGCTGTGATCAAATGAGGCCCATTGCTTTTTACAGTCTTCTCCTAAATCATGTTGAACTGTTTTCAGTGATTACCTTTTCTGTATATGTCATCAACATCCAAAGACTGATCAGTGCCTTTTGCCTTAAGCATTGAGCCGATACTCAATATCATTGCGCAATACTGAATGTCATTTCAGTTAAAGCTCTGGGGTAATAATCAAAATGTTATGACTGACAAAATGCCACCACTTGACCCTTAAGCAAGGCTCTTCTTGGGCAAGTTGACAATAAGACAAGTTGCTTGTACAGTAGTTGGTCTCTTGTTCACCATGTAGCGACTGCTTAATGGTTCCATATTTTACTACTTCTATTTACTATTTTCTTCTATTTACTGTTAAACTATCTCTTTTCTGCTCCTCTACCGAAGATGTTGTTACAGTGTCAGTATAAAAAAGAGCTACTGCGAAGCAAGAGAGGATATATTCTTATATGACATCACATTAGGAGGAAAATCTCATTTGAGCCCTGGTCAGTAGAAGAAATCTCACATTTTCACTCTATTCTCTCATATTTTTCACTTGTACACGCATACCGGAGACCCATGTAAATGTCTAAAAGTGATTTTAGCAAAAATCTAATTTTGCATAATAGGTGGCCTTTAATTGGGAAATAATAATTAGGAAGCTAAAACATTTGTACTGCATATACTATAGGATTGGTCCAAAGAATCATTTAAGTCAGTTGTGTGGATTTGTCACACCTGGTTTGCATAGAGTTAATAAAAATTTATTTCAATTAACTTACAGTAATTGAAATGTCACTTGTTTTTTCATCCGCTGATGTCTCTGAAAACACAGTTCTGTGTCAGACAAACACTGTACACAGAAACTGAATGGTTGCCTGTCATTTTCTATTGTGAACACAGGCTTACACAACAAAGACTGAAATTTCTAACTTCTACTTCAAAAAACTTTGTCTTGTTTTCTCACTCTTAATTGCCGCACTGAAGCCCAAGCTTCCAGGCTTAAATTTCAAATAAGAATCTGAGGTGGGATTTCAGTTACAGGCTTTTAAGCTCTGGATCAAGTTATCAACCATCAAAAACTTGTCATAATAAAATTTGGCTTGTATAAATTAACGTGGCTCGAACACCATTTTACATCATATGAACACAGACCTTGTGTTTCCATAAAATAAGGCCCAAGTCTTGTTAAAGTAACTGATAAATCCAATGGCAATGTGCTAACATTTGGTTATTATAACCTAAATCTTGCTCATCTACTTGCATCACATCTTGGATATTCCCTTCATGGTTTCTCTAAAGCTCTTTTGTGCTTATGGGAGATAACGAATTAGCTGGCCTGAATATGATTAGCTCCATGGTAAGGAGTTCTGGCAGGATACCACAGCTATTTACAACCTTTAAATATAGAGATAGCAAAACTAAACAGACTATGTGTATGCCTCATGCTAATATACAGTACTGCAGGTATGTGATGGATTTTAAAGGAATTGCAGCTGAGGTGATAAAACACTACAACATGGCCGCATCATTCTACAGGACTGGAGAGACATGAGTGAATTAAAGGGCTGGTGCTTTGATGCCACTTTGCTTTGATTAGTCTTGGTATATCATATTAATATAAATCATAGTAATATTAATGTTAGCTGTGTTTTTGATCTTTAGTTAGGTTAGAGGGAGCTTAGTGGTCATGGGTCTAGGCTACAAATCAGAAGGTTATGACTCAAAATCCCAGCACTGCAATGTACCCTTCAGCAAGACCCTTAACCCCAACTGAGATGTGGCATCATAGCTGAGAAATTAACTAAAGACTCTTACTTTTCACTTGAAAGGTGGATTGAAAGGTAGAACAAGCTAGGTGTCCAGTTGGCACACTTTATCTTTATACAACAATGTCTAAAATGACAGGAAGTAAATCTGCACAGATACTTCAGCGCTGGCAATCAATAGCTATGTTTACATAGACAATATTTCTTCAATCCGAAATCATTCTCACTAGAAAGTCCAATTTATATAGGCCCGCAATTGGCGCAGTGGCTCACCCTATCATCTAGAGATCGTGAGTTTGATTCCTGGGTGAGGATATAACTTCTCACAGCCACCGGTGGCCTGAAGGGAGAGGACTGCCGGGGCTTTCTCAGCGGGGTGGGATGGGATGCATGTATCGCTCCTCATTAATCACGACTCAACAGCCAATCAGTGCGTCTTTAAGCTCACGCAAGCGGAATGAGTGGATAGCGCTGTCCTTCGAGTGTGTTACGCTGCACCCAATGGTGTGTGGGCGAGCAGTTTGAAAAGATGTCGGCTGGCGTCACGTGGTTTGGAGAAAACACTTGATAGTCCGGCTCTCCCTGACTGATGATGGTGGCCTTGTGTGTGGGAAACCCCTGGTGAGGGGTGGAATTGGATACGGCTAAATTAGAGAGAAATCAGGTAAAAATCCCAAAAAAAAATTTTTATAAATTAAATAGAGAGTTCAATTTAACTGTTGACATGAACACTGATCTGATAAGATTTGCATTTAATCATACTATATTACATTTTTTACATGGGAAAAACAGTTCTGACTGCTGTGAAGGATTTAATTTGCCGGAAATGTAACAGGAGAAGGAGAAGTATTTTCCTCCCACTTTGAGTTAGCTCCCATCTTTTCCGATAAGTCCCACGTTTTGCACTATGAATAATTACAAGAATTCAATCAAATCTACGATTGGTTAGATGCTTCTCTGCACGTGAAATGCGAGCCAATCAGAGAGTTGTTACTAGTCAGATTAAGGTTCGGAAATGGAAGTAAGGTTTCTCTCATTGAGACTTCTCATCTCCTACTGTTACCCACATGTGTCGCAATCATACTCTCTTTTTCCCACAAAAGAGAAACGATCGGATCAAGTGTTTACATTGCTAATATTTACTTACTGAATGGATTATTAAAGGTCTACCCCACCCCTCTCTTTTTGACTGAAATACATTCCTATCATGCTATATCAGTTTAGACTATTCTGAGTGAGTTGTTTGTGCATTTTTGTTCTAATTGGGCTATTATTCTGATTATTAGTGGAATATTAGGGTCCTGACATCACTAAGCAACACTTTTTTTATGACAATGTAATTGAAGCTGTTTGCAAACAGAAAATATTATTTTAAAAACAAAAGAAGAACTGTATTACACATTGTATGATCTCAGATGTGGCTTTTTAATGATGTTTTTCTCAATGTAAAAATGGCAAAGACATTAAGAAAGATATGATTTGCAAGTACCTTTAGAGAAACCGTATTATTTCATTGAAAGGACAGTGTCACACAGTTAAGTAGTGTAAAAAATACCAAGTCAACACCTTAAAACACTTTATGTTTCTCAAACCGTTCCTGAACAATTTCTACAGTGTGGCAGAACACATTATCCTGCTGTAAGAGGCTATTAGGGAATACTGTTTCCATGAAGAGGTCTACTTGTTCTGTAACAATGTTATGGTAGGTGGTATGCGTCAAAGAAAAATCCACATAGTTCCAGGAACTAAGGTTTCCCAGAAGAACATTACCCGGAGCATCACACTTCATCCACTGGTTTGCCTTCTTCCCATAGTGCCTTCTTTTTAACAGGCACTCACATATGCACCCAGCCATCCACATGATTATTTAGACCAGACCACCTTCTTCTATTGCTCTATGGACCAGTTTTGATGCTCACGTCCCCACTGAAGGAACTTTCAGGCTGTAGACAGGCGCTAGCATGGGCACCCTGACTTGTCTACGAATATGACGACCCATATACAGCAGGCTGTGATGCACTTTGTCTTGTGATGCTTTTCTATCATAACCGGCATTAACCTTTTCAGGAATGTGAGCTACATTAGATCAGCTGTGGGATCGAACAAGACAGACTAGCCTTCCCGCCGCACACGCATCAATGAGCCTTGAACCTTGTTGACGGTTCATTTGACCACTTTTAGTAGATACTAACCATTGCACACCAGGAACATCCTGCAAGATCTGCCAGTTTGGATTTACTCTGACCCAGGCATCTAGCCATCACAATTTGTCCCTTGTCGAAGTCGCTCAGATCCTCATGTTTGCCCATTTTTCCTTCTTCCAAGACATAAACTTTGAGAACTGACTGTTCATTTGCTGCCTTATGACATATGACAGGTGCGATCATAATAAAATAATTTATGTTATTCACTTAACCTGCTAGTGTACTGTACAGTATATACGAAAAATTGGTTTATCTGTTTTATCTTCTCATTCAACTGGGCTATTATCTGATGTGTCTCAGTCATTTATAGCCCTGACATCCAGGTCTACTATATTCTTTCTCACATAGAATAAATATTGCAACACCGTAGAATATATAAATGAGTGCACAAAATAATTAGAAAGAAATATTTATTTAATTTCACAATTATGGTCATCACTCCCATTTGTCTATCCTTTAGACCACGGGGATTGAATTAAAAATGAAAAAGGTTGGATCAATAACGTTTCTTCGAGCTTCTGATCTTATATATGCATTCATTGCAAATCCTTAGCATTTTAATAATATTTATTGTCAAATTTCAGTAACTATGTTAAATGTGGACAGTTTGATCTTTGAAGGTCTTGTATATTTCCTTATATTTTTATGGATTACACATTTTAATCAATCTTTAGTGAAACGTCATTTGCTGGGCTATGAATAAATGTCAAAGGACTCTGGTTGCTCTGTCATACTGGGCTCTCAGTTCAGGTATTTTACACACCCTCACCTCGGACCACTGCGGATATGTTTGCTTAATGGCCCGCGGTTAGTTTCATAGTGGCACTTCAAATTACTGCTTCTTATTAGTGCAGCGGTTTCAGAACATACTGAGACAAACTGAAACTTCAAGCAGGAAGACTAAACATATACAGTACTTTCATAGTCTACTTTCCTTATTTTTGGAGTAACCTTATAAAGTAAACTATCACATTGATTTGGTCTGTTGAGATATGCCTATAGCCACATCCACCTCGAGGAAAAAAGCGCTAGATTACTGATATATTAATTATTCTCATTGATCAGAAAAGCATCCAGTCCAGACCGTGGTCCTCCATTTAGTGATGCCTGCTATAGACGATCCTATAAGGGGACTTAAAATTTAAAACAAACCCAAAACAAACAAACAAGCAAACAAACAAAATGAACTAATCACTCTGGAGAGGTCAACTGAGCTATAAATAAATCACAATATCCCTGTGTCTCATAATTCATATTTCATGTGTCAGTGGTTTTCATTGCAAATGTAAAGGCTCACTAAGCACAAACTGTCTCTCCTGACTCCTAGTAGTCAAGGCATGTTTCTCTGATCTCCTGTTTGGCACTATCTTACTGACTGTGCACTACAGAATTAGCTCCTAGTCTCCGGAGCATAAGTAGATATATGTATAATTGCATCTTTCCATGGTACACTGATCAAATGAAAGTAGGAAAAGAGGGCTCCTGCAGACACTCGATCTGGGCATTTAACAGCACAGGGAAATGACTCTTACTCAAAAGAGGAACTACATCCAAGAGGACCCTCCTGGCAATTTTACCAAACAGGATGATGGTGACTAAATTCTTTGCAGATAACAAGCTCATTTTAATTTCCCGCTGTCTATAAAATTTTAAACGAACGATACACAGATAACACAATTATTATTTTTTTTATCCAAGCAGGAATCCTTCCAGTTACAAACAGTCTTATAAGGCCTTAAACAAAGAATAACTAACAAGATCTGAAATTAATCAACACATTTCAAAGCCCAGTTGGCATCACATATTGGGAACAGTTTCACAAATGTCAAAAAAAAAACTGCGGTGTCATTCCATGCGTGCCAGCCACGGACAATCTGCTGCTTGTGGAATCAGCTGTGTTGACAATGAAAGCCATCGTGGTCATTGCTGAATTTTCAAAGAACCATAATGATGAGAAGAACCATAATGAGGAAACCAACTGACTGAACTGACTAAAAGGGACTGATCAATCTGCTTAATCCTGTTGGGATTTTATTCTATATCACAAAAACTATGCTTTCTTAATTTTTTTTTACTAAAATTCCCCATTGTGTGTCTAGTGGCAACTGGAATTAGAGCCGTCCCTGTTTAGGAGGTTTTCAGGCTCAGAACGTATTTTATGCCTTTACCTCAGGTCAAAGCAATCACACGAGACTGCCAAGTCCTCTTAAAGTGAAACATAAAATCTTCTGGTACACAACATAAAAACAGTAAAATATATATATATCGAACAGCATCCAAAATAATGTGTAACACAAGCCTTTCTAGTGAGAAACCAAGATATCATTGAAAAAATTTTAAAATATCTGAATTACAGTAAAAAAAAAAAAAAAAGAGAGAGAGATAGAGAAATGAAGATGCTGTCCTTTGTTGGTAAACAGCACCAACTAAAACAGGATTCCAAAGCAAGTAATTAGATGAAACTTTTGTACTGCATGTAATGTACTACACTTAAAAAATAATAGTTATCTAAACACCAGGCAAAGACAACAACCAGCGATACTGATGGCACGGGATAACATTTTACCGGTGGAAGAATGCATAACGTCTTTATCCTTGATGTGTTTAAATCCATAATTTCAATAATTCATGTTCATAACAGCACCATGCTCAGGCCTGAAATGTTGATTTGAGCTTTAAGTCTATTATCCTACATCTATCAAGATGCAGCTGGACAAGCATGACATCAGTCTCCCAAAAGAGGCTGCTGCCCCAATCACCAGCAACGGCCTTTCTTTTCTTTTTCTTTTTTTTTATCCCTAAAATGCTTCTAATATGGTAATAGAAAAAGGAGAAAAAAATAATGCTGACAGTATTCATCATGGCTGAACTTTCTCCATTTTCTCCAAGATGCATGACATAGACACTGTAGACATACGCTCCCTATTGTACGTACTTGTACGTAGAGTGAGTATATTTAAGAGTACGTTTGTGACCTGCACAGGCCGATCGCTCAACAAAAGCACAAACCAGACTGACTGAATGTGAATTCCATACACCGCAAGCTTCTTACACATCCATGCCTTACAGTAAAGGTTGACTATTAAAGAGGTAAATGATGTACTGTGCAGGCTTTATAAATAACATGGAGTGTAAATATCGATGCCATATACCATAATGTGAAGTATATTATTATGACGGCAATAATCATATGGTGTGATTTCATGTCACATTGTTAGTTAAATGTAGGTTAAATTGTATATGCATGGACATGCATGTGTTTCTCTATGTGCATTTGTGCAAACACAAATAAATGATACTTGCTCTTGTTGTAAAACAATGCATTTTCCTTTTGTTTCCATTGTAGTCCCAATCAATACCTCATTCCTTAATTAATGTCAGGTGCTCAGGCTATTTGTAAGGCCACACCATGACCTACGAATATAAGTCTAGGGATTGCAATTGAGGTCAATAGGGAAGTAATTCCCATTTCCATCTCTCCCACCCCCACCCACCCATCCATCTACCCATCCACCCCCATCTCCATCTCCTCGGATGGAACATCGGCCTCTAATGGAGTCCATTATCAGTCTACAGTACTAAATCGAGGAACAGTGAGACACACACACACACACACACACACACACACAAACAGAACATGCATCATATTTCATGCATACTGAAAATACATGCACAGACAATATTGCAGTGTTGTTCGGGAAGCGTGTGCGTCTATATGCATGTGTGCGCGCGCGCTCGTGTGTGCATGTCAGCCGGAATGACATTGCGCTTACCGTTTAAAAAAAAAAAAAAAAAAAAAAACCCGCGCTCGCGCTCCGATCCTCTGATTAAAGCCCGCTCGTCACGCCGAATCCGTTAAACATCTCTAACAATCTCCGCTCCGTTTTGGTGAGACACACCGGCGAGCCGAGGCGTAGAAAGCATCCGCGCACGCACACACACGCACGCACGCACGCACACATACACACATCCGCCGGGAGAGGAAACGAGCTGGGGAAAAAAAACTGCGGAGAGAGAGAAAGAGAGAGAGGGAGAGAGAGAGAGACAGCCAGCTCTCCTCCTCTTTCAGTGCTGCTGTAGCATCCCTTCTCTCTCTCTCTTTCTCTCTCTCCTCTCCGCCGCCTCACTGCAGCAAATCAAGCCGAGGTCCCACAGCGACATCTGCTGGCCATATCTACCGCATCGTCTCACGGTTGCCAGATTGCACAGGTTAATTTGTTGAGTTAAATCGCAATACACTCTACAAGCAATGTAGTTCCTCGCTACTTGTTCTGGTGTTGATATGCATGTTTTTGACATTATAGAACACAAATTACTCAAGCAATCTTACCGTTTGGAACACTGTCGTACACGGTACTAGAAAACACGGTGTCTTGATGCAATCTGGCAACCCATCATCTTTTCCCCACCCTGGTCCTATCAGTTCTCTAGGCGTGTGATGTGTGTGACCATGGCAACGTCCAAAAACGCATACTACCATACTAAATAGTATCTGAAACAGTATCCGATGTTAAGTATGGTTTCTTCAATATAGTATACCAGGCTTTGCCCTAAACAGCGTAAGGTTTTACTATGTAGTATGTCGAGTTTGTTAGCTTCGATATATTATGACCTTTATGAGGAAGACATGATTCAAGAGACTTTTAGTGACATTGGGGTGGGGGGGAATACATGGACACTTTTTACTAAGGCATGGGAACAAGATACTACATTGTGTCAGAAACTTACTAAGGTGTGGGAATGAGATACTGTGTTGTGGCCGGGACTTATTAAGGCGTGGAAACGAGATACTATGTTGTGGCCATGAATAACTAAGGCGTGGGAATGAAATACTATGTTGTGGCCGTGACTTACTAAGGCGTGGAAATGAGATACTATGTTGTGACCATGAATTTCTAAGGTGTGGGTATAAGATATTATATTGTAGCCACGACTTATTAAAATAAAATAAAAAAATTGAATTGAATTAAGGCATGGTAATGAGATACTATGTTGTGGCCGTGCCTTATTGTACAGTGCCTTGGTGGTTAGCATTGTGGCCTTGCACCCCCAGGATCTAGGTTAAATTCCCACCCCGTGCTTGGTGGGTTCCCCCTGTGCCTGAAATTTTCCTGTAGTGTGTGGATGTTCACCGGAGGTCCTACTAAAATGGAAATAAATACATTGGTAATCACCATTAGCCTCCACGGTTCCTATTTGGACTACTGAAATTCCTAGATTGATGCATATGATTAAAACTGTTTTTTTTTAAACAACAACAAAATAATGCACAAATAATTTTTGATTCTCACTACTACACACTGACATTAAAGACATACAAATTTCCTGCCCAAAACACGAATATTTCATTGGAAATCAATCTTTGCATGAGATCTTGTATTGATGATGGATGAATCAATTCACTCCGTAAAATCTTCTCCGGCACATCCTAAAGACTTTCAATGAGATTAAAGTCAGGATTCTGTGGTCTCCTCTTCATGTGTGAAAATGATTCCAAGAACCACTCTCAACTACACATTTTTGTCCAGGAATATGTCTTACATAAAGAAAGAAGAAAATCCATTGTGTGATGTGATAATCTGGTCATTCAGTACGTTCGGGTCATCAGCTGACTTAATTTTTTGCCACATATCAGTGCCGAGCCTAGACCAGACCAACTGAAGCAATCCCAGATCATAACACTGCCTCCAGAGGCTTGCACAGTGGACGCTATGCATGAGGTGTGCCTCACTCCATGTGCTTCCCTTCTTACCCTGATGCGCTCATCGCTCAGAAATAGGATCAGTCTGGACTCATCATGACCTTTCTCCATTGCTCCAAAGTCCAAACTTTATGCTCCCTACCAAATTACCAAGTCGTTTTTTCTCATTAGCCTGTGTGTGTAGAAATGCTCTTATTTCTATTTTGTAACATACATAACTTACCATTATTATTTTTTTTTTTTATGATGCAACTTCGCCAAGAGTTTTAAATGTTCTCTAATCAAGGTCACTCATTAATTTATTTTCCCTGAATGCATTATTTTTGTGATGTTGACACTTCAGCAATGTCCCTCCAGGTTTAAATAATGCGTTACACAATTCTTACCCCACTTCCTCGGTTGCTTTCTTTGTGATTTTCTAAATTTGAAGCTTCTGTAACATACAGTAGCAACATCCTTTACACAACCAAGAGATGGATCTTTTAATATGGTTGTTCAAGAAATATAAAGGTACCTACTGCATGATGTAGGGTGAAATGTGTTGGTTTGTTTGTTTGTTAAAATTACTGCCAGGTGAAACATATTTATCGTCACAGTAATTATCCAGCCAAAGACTTCTAAGTATTTGCTCACTTAAATGCAAATGTTGACTTTTTTTTGATCATGCAAGTGAGTATTGGAATATTTATGCCACTAACATGCCCACAACATGTGTTCAGGGACTCCAGTCTAATGATTTGTTAAAAATGCATTTAGTATCCCTTATATTTGTTTATTCCAGTATGTCAGTATTTAAACCAGTGATTAGGGCCAAAAGAAGTGCAGGCAGCCATCGCTTAAAGCCATTCGGACGAATACAGAATGCTGAATGATGTCATGTGTGACAAGCAGTGGCCTATCAAAACAGCTTTAATGCCCAGCAGAGCCTGGTTTTGCCCATCGAGAGCCTAAAGCTGTAACCACACTTCAACTAAAGATCAATGCTCATTCTACTGTGGACTGGATGCACAAAAAGCCATTCATTCAGTGACCTTGAGCAGAAGATTAGGAGATGAAAAGAATGGATTTAGGCCACAGTCCCCAGCCCCCTGAAGCTATTTTAACTTCACTGCAATGGGTGATGGGTACTGCTGAATTAAAGATAGAGAATGTAACCAAATCATGCTATGTTTTTTATTAACTGGTTTCTACAACCAATGCACAACCATGCACATGTTGCAACATTTACATTGCAAGACACTTCCTGAGTACATCCTCTCTCTGTGCCAGTTCTTTATCACCTGTTGTTTGCAGTGTCAATATCCATCATGGACATGTGTAAGCTCAGTTATTCAGTTCTCTGAGTGCAGGTGTCTGAGTCTTTAGCTGCCAAATTGATGTTGTACATTGAATAAATGTGGTGGCATGGTTCAAATGTTGCATGGCATGCATAGCAAGCATGTGATTGACTTTACTGCTGTTACTGCAATAGTTGCCAGAAGCAGTATTACATGTAGCAATAATAGTGCTTCCTGGCAGTAAATAAAATTCTGAGAAAAATAGAGCAAAAAACTAAAGTGACACCTCAAATTTACTTAAAATTTGTTTGATCATTTGAATCATTTAAGTGCGACAAATATGCAACACAAAAAAAAAAATCAGAAAGGTGCAAATACTTTTTCACAAATCTGTATGTCTTATGTGCTATTTTATTTATTTTAGACTCATCTCACAGTACTGTGGATTTGCAGTTTTTGGTGGTTCTTGATGAAAAATGTCAAATAAAAACATGAGCCATAACTTTCAATATTTAATAAATGTATACAATCTGTACATACTATACAAATTATAAGATACATGAGTGTTTAACTCACTAAAAAGACATATTCAAAACCATTCTTTCAAAACCATGTCTGATTTGTGCTGATATTCATTAAAGAAACAGCTTCAATCCTCAGAGGTGCCTTGATACATCCACCAGTTGGCTGTACAGTCAGTTATTAAGCAACTGTTATTGAGTGGCGTCAGTATAGTTCAGGCTTAATGAAGGATCATGCTTGGGGGTGAAAGAAGTGAAAATCAGGCTGATTACAACAGAATCAATGCTATTACCAGCTCATCTCCTCATCTCTTAGCCTGCATACTTGGTACAATACATATTGCATTTTACAGAGAGTGAATGATAAGTATTTTAATACTGGTATCACAGAAAATGCATATTAAAATAAACAATTATAATAAAAAATAAAAGGAAAGGAAGCAAGGTGAGACATTTAAAATGTTCTGTCATTTCTTCACAGGAAAATGACAGAAGAAACACAACCATAAGAAAAGCTTTTGATTCAACAAAAGTTGTTGTCATGGTTTCTAAGTGTATTTGATGAGCTATCCTGTAAAGAAAATATTAAGTGATAGCTGACCAAACACACATTCACGATATTGATGGCTCAATTATTTCATAGCGTTATACATTTAAAAAAAAATAATTTTATCATGTTGTATATCTAAGATTTGCAGTCAGAATCTTGCATAACTGAGAAGTGTCTCCATTTTACTCATAACTTCATAGTGTACATAACCATTGCACAGCTACTAACAAGCTGTTGTTAGGTCTGTTGTATGGATAACAATGTAGTCAATGCCTGAATCAAATGCTCAGGGCCTGTAGTCACGTATTGGCAGTAGGAAATGATTAGTTTGTAACAAAATTGTAACTACCATATATATATATATACTCAGCAAAAAAAAAAAACGCCCCTTTTTCAGGACTGTGTATTTCAACAATAATGTTGTAAAAATCCAAATAACTTTACAGAT
>JAQQZT010000001.1:23811086-23837321 GCA_030068275.1 Clarias platycephalus
CACACACACACACACACACACACACACACACACACACACACACACACACACACACGCACACACACACACGCACACACACACACACACACGCACACACACACACAGCACCTGCGCGCATAAACAGGATTTATTTTTTACTTTTTTTTTTATGTAAAGTGCAGGTTAATTTGTTTTATTTTTACTTTATATTTTGTGCTAATTCTTTTGATGTATTTATGTTTTTGGGCTGTGGAACGAATAATTAGAATTTCCATTATTTCGCATGGGAAAATTTTATTTGGTTTACGAGTGTTTCTGAATACGAATTATGCACGCAATCCAAGGTTCCACTGTATATAATAATTTACATCAGATGTCAGTAAGAGTTAGTTAATTGTGAACAATATGATATGAAAAGTTCTACTTACTTAAAGGTGAACAGGTACATTTCAAGTAAAATCATTCAAGTATTGAATAAAATACAACAGGGCATGTTATTATGGGAAAATTGTAAATGACAAAGTGATGTGATGTGAGCCGATTTAAGCTACTGTTAACTTTCTAAATTTAATTTTCCAAGGAACATCATGTTACTTTGAGTGACTTAAAGTAATTTGACATCCATTACAACTTTAATTATACGTTTTTATTAATTTTGGGTACAAAATCACCAAATCAAATCATCGACACAGTAAATACATTGTTTATCAGTAGTGTCTTTTCTTAACTCTCTCAAGGTTAAAAACCCATACAGAGATGTACTATATGAGCATACATCGATCAGCCATAACATTATGCCTAATATTGAGTAGGTACCCCCCTTTTTGCCACCATAAAAGTGATACACTGTGTGTTCTGACTCCTTTCTATCACAATCAGCATTAACCTTTTTCATCAATTTGATCTACACTAGCGCTTCTATTGAATCGGACTACTCGGACCAGCCTTGAACCCATCACCAGTTCACTGGTTTTCCTTCCTTGGATGCCTTTTGGTAAGTCCTGTCCACTGCAGACCAGGAACATCCCACAAGACCTGCAAATTTAGAGTTGCTCTATCCATCACAATTGTCAAAGTCATAGTCACTCAAATTCTTATGTTGGCCCATTTTTTCTGCTTTTCAACACATCAACTTTAGGAAAAAAAGATGCACTTGCTGGCTGTAATATCCCACCCAGTTCCAGCCGAAACCGTAACGGGATATTGAAAATGTAGCTATGTAAGATGGGCTAAATTGTGATGGCTAAACAACAACAAAAGTGATCCAAGGAAGGAAAAAAAGGTGAACCGGTGACATGGTCATGGACGACCAAGGCGCTCATGGGGAGTGAAGGCTGGCCTGTGTAGTCAGTGACATAAGTTACATTAAGTTTATGCAAAGACTCAATATTTGCAGTGTTGACCCTTCTTTTTCAAGACCTTTGCAATTTTCCCTGACATGCTTCTGGGCCACATCCTTACTGATGGCAGCACATTATTGCATGATGACACAGGACTGAGGGTAATGCTTAACTTTTCTTCTCCTGGAAAGCTTTTTTCCAATGGGATGACCCAAACAATCAGAAATGTGATTCATCAGAGAAAAAGACTTTACCCCAGTCCTCAGCAGTCCAATCACTGTACCTTTTGCGGAATATCACTCTGTCCCTGATGGTTTTTTATGGAGAGAAGTGGCTTCTTTGCTGCTCTCTTTTTGAGATGTACTATATGAAGGTGAGCGCTACCATCAGTCCCATGTCATGCTTTATGAATTGCTTGTGATTATACTTCAGTATACCATAGTAACATCTGACAAAAAGATTTAAAAACGCTTATGCAGCAGAGTTTGTGAAAATTTATATTTGTGTCATTCTGAAAACCTTTGGCCACAACTGTATTTCAGAGGGAGGTTTTTATATACTACAGTATATGTTTCATATTACTAATTTTGATATTTAGTCATTAACAATGTTAAGTATATATAATAAATTTTTTTAACAAGGTGCTGTGATTTTGTATAAAACTTTGTCACACCCTTCTCACTAGTAACAATTATACTGTATGTGTATATTGTACAGACACAGGTGTGACAGTATATGCTGTCCACCCAGGCATCGTTCGTACTAAACTAAAGCGACACATGAACCTTGGGCTCCTTTGCATGTGGAAATTGGTCAGGCCCTTCACTAAGACGCCAGTACAAGGAGCTCAGACTTCAATCTACTGTGCTGTGGAACCAGGCCTCGACTCACACACTGGGGGCTATTTCAGGTGATTACATTTTCATATAGTTGCTAATTGTCTCGAAGGTGCTTTACAAAATATTACAATGTATGCATGAAGTGTAATCATTGATCATTATGTCATCATTCTAATTCGTGCCACTTTACAGCAATTGTAGACCTTCAAGTTGCACCAGAGCTGCTAGAGATGATGAAATGGCACAGAAGTTGTGGGACCTCAGTTGCCAGATGCTTGGCATTAACTGGAAATAAATGCAAAAGTATTTAAGCATACACACACACACACCAACCATTTTATTAGGAACACTTGTACAGTACATCTGCTTATGTCCATTATAACAACAGATTCCTATTCTTGGTTGAAAGAAGTGGAATCCGATGTGGACATCTGCTGCTGTATCCAATCCACCTCAACAGTTACCAGGATTTCTCTATGCCGAGATGCTTTTCTGCTCATCACAGTTGTAAAGAGTAGTTAATGGTCATTGTACTCTGACCAGTGGCATAAAAAGGCCTTTCCACCATGTTGATTACTCATTTTTTTTTGTAGGCTTTTATGTGTGAAAATCCCAGAAGATCAACAGTTTTCTACACTGCATAATTATACTGTCAATATAGTATATGATCAATAAATTATATATTATATTATATTGCTAGATTATGATTTTGTCTTTTACATTTCTATAGTCTTTGATATTTAGTAATTTATTTAGTTTTTCTTTTTATCTGCAGTCACATTTATGTTTTAAACACACTGTGTTTCTGTCTTGATTTGCATTCTTTTGTGAAGTGTCTCATACACTGATCAGCCAAAACACTATGACCACCTGTTTAATTTTGAGCGGGTTTCCCTTTTTCATCACATGTGCATCAGTGAGCCTTGGCCACCCACGACCCGGTTTTCTTTCCTTGGATTACTTTTGGTAGGTCCTGACCACAGCAGCCTGGGAAGATCCCACAAGAGGGAGTTGCAGTTTTGGAGTTGCTCTGACCCAGTCCTCTAGCCTTCAAAATCTGCCCCTTGTCACACTAGCTGGAGATACAATATCTCATGCCAATGGCACCTGGAAGTGTTTGGGATATACAGTATTAAGCAGCAAGTGAATGTTTTGTCTATCTGATTTTAATGTGTTGGAAACATAAAGAATGGCCAAGCATAAAGATTGAAGTGACTTTGACAAGGGCCAAATTGTGATAGGTAGACAGCTGGGTCAGAGCAACTCCAAATGTGCAGGTCTTGTGGGATGTCCCTGGTCTGCAGTGGTGCCAAATGTGGTGCAAAGAATTAAAACCAGGGTCATAGTTTTAATGCATGGGCACTGACATGTTCCTTACTCCTTTGTGATGATGGCATTGATAAATGCATAGAGGAGAAGATAATTAGTGTAACAAGTAACGTGTACATGCATTGTGTCGTGATGGAATAATAATGATAATTAAGTCTCTGAGCTAAACCCATTAGAGAATGGCAGAAGAGAAGACTGTATTATGTGTGTATTGCGGGATGGGGTTGATTTTAATAAATAGTTTAAGGAAAGTTGGTAAACTGGTTTGAGCATGTACATTAGCTCAGGGAGCGTTAGCTAGTAGCTGATAGAGCTTCTGCCTCACACCTCTGAGATATCACTTCAGTTCTGAGCTGTCTGTGTGGGATGATTGTCTTTCTGGCTTTCCTCTGGGCTCTCCTGTTTCCTCACACCTCCCAAAAACATGCTAGCGGGAAGACTGGTGACAAAAAATTGTCTCTCAGTGAATATCTCTGCCTCCCACCTAATGTTTCCCAGAATAGGCTCCAGCTCAACTTTGACCCTAACCAGAATAAAGTGCTTTCTGAGGATGAATTAATGATTGTAAAAAAACGGATTGGTGTCTCAACAACGGAAAAACCTGCAGAAAATCTGATTCTAATAGTTAACAGTGTGAGAAGCCAATCACACACAGTCAGTGTTTAAAGCATTCTAATTACAGTCATTATACCTGCATATCATATTTCAGGCAGTCTGGGTCCATATATGAACTCAGTTGTTTTTCATTCACACAGCTCTAAACAAAAAACACACAGTTCTAGTTACCTTTAAGCAACTCAGATTTGTGACAATTAACATACAGTAACATTCCTAGACATGTTTACTGCATTTATTAATTTATGTATTTCATAAATACAGTATAAACATATTGTATTTATGAAAAACGAGACATTTTTCACTGTAGGGTATCTCTTTAAAATGCTTGTGATTGTACCTATGTAAGTAAAATATTTACCGCCCTGTCCAACCAAACCTGTCATTTTTTATCGTGCAGCAAAACAATGTTGACTATAATAATAGTAACCTTATGATTGCTCACCAGTATTACGAATAAATCCTTCTGTATATAACTGGAGCATTAGATGACAAAGGAGACTCAGAGCCAGGGTTGAACAAGAAAAGGTTTATTTAGCATGCATCATGCAGGAATTAAATGAATTAAGAATTAAGACACAGAGTGTGCCATTCGCATATTTAGTATTATAGTTAATTCTAAATACCAAAAGCCATAATGAACATCTAAAAAAATTACTGGAGAATAAGAACTGCACTTCATACTTTGTGCCAGCAGATGGCCCTAAAAATTGTTAAACTTGTTAAACAACTTTGAGTACTACTACTCTGTAACTCACTTATTGTCTATACCGATTTATCCTACATACAGGGTTGCAGGGGTGCCTGGAGACAATCCAAGGAGAATTAGGGCACAAGGCGGGGTACACCCTGGACAGGGTACCAATCCATAGATGAGAATACTACTACCACTAATTATTATTATAAGCGGTGGCATGGTGGTGTAGTGGTTAGCACTGTTGACTTACACCTCCAGGGTCCGGGTTTGATTCCCGTCTCTGTGTGCATGAAGTTTGCATGTTCTCCCTGTGCTTGGTGGGTTTCCACTGGGCACTCCAGTTTCCTCCCACAGTCCAAAGACATGTATGTTAGGCTGATTGGCGTTCCCAAATTGCCCGTAGTGTGCGTAAGAGTGTATTTGTGTGTGCCCTGCGATGGATTGGCACCCTGTCCAGGGTGTACCCTGCCTCGTGCCCTAAGCCTCCTGGGATAGGCTCCAGGTCCCCGCGACCCTGAATACAGGATAACGCGGTATAGAAGATGAGTCAGTGAGTGGTTATTATAAGCCTCCATACACAGGTAAATAACACTTTTTATTTATTCACTCATTTATTTATTTATTTATTTAGTATGTAAGAATAAATGACTGGTTTGCTACAATCAGATGCTTAAGCCAAAGCAACTCTAACTTTAAAGCAACTTACATTCAAGTGTCAAAAAGATTAAAAATATGCTACATGCTTGAACAAACTTAAACAAACTGATTAATCAAAGTGTTTTTTTATGCCTGATTTAAACGACTAAACAAATTGACCTTAACGGACAACACAATAAGACACCAAAATGTAATACCAAAATGATTTTGAAACAAAAGCTACATGATGCCCTAAGGGGCCGTTAACATGTCATGCCTAAAACGTGTGGAAATGCCAGCCACACCGCTTACTTCTTTCTAAAATGTTTACAAGCTTGCGCTGCCTTGGCGTTTTCCGTGGTGCTTTCCATCCTTCAAGCACAAAGATAACACGAACATTTCATCAGCTGACCCAGGAGGACAGAAGGATCGAAGCTGATTGGTTGGTTCTTGTCATACAACATGCTGTGCACTTGCGCCATTCTGAAAAGTTGAGCTTTTTCAACTGGCTGCAGCGTAGATGCGCCTGGAAATCGCATGACAACGTCGCTGTCTATTCTCTATTGTCAGCGAGTTTGTTGTGCATCTCCATTTAGAGTTTAAACAAAAAAATATGACACATGAGCGACATAAAGACACACAGTAGCCTAGAATGAGAAATGGCACTGTCTCCATTCAATCAGCGCTCTAACCTTCATAGAGAAAGGAGACACTGACCTTTTCTTTGCATATTTGGATCGTGACATCCTCACCGCACAGGAGATGTGATGTACAGTGACAAAAGATGCCCAAGTCTCGCTTTTCTATGACCTCAAGACAAAACATGTGAACTTGCTGGTTGTTAATTTTGTCATGACAACAATGTCAAACTATTATATTTAGCCTTGATCTTGGGCCAGGATCGCCGTAACAATCTCCAAATAGACCTGAAATCTAACAGCTTATTGACGAGTATAATTTTTATTTAAAGGTAGGAAACATGCACTTTATTACATGGTATTATTGCATACATAATTTTGATTCAGACCAGAGGGTTCACAACAGAGGGTTGTGTCAGTCTGGACATTGAGAAGCCCGGGTCTAAATGATTGTCGTTTTTTGAAAACACACACATGATCTTCTTTCCCACTGATCTTATGTTGTTGATGTTGCTCTTTCGGCCACAGTGGACCATCCGATCCGCACAACAATTTGGCACAGGTTTTACGCCAGATGCCCTTCCTGACACAACCCTCCCATTTTATCCAGGCTTGAGACCGGCATTGCATCCAGTGGCTGGGGTTTGGGTGAGAAACCTACCACTGGGCCACTAATGCCCCTCCCACTAGTCTTATGCATGCTGCTTAATTATTTTTATTTCCCCTAAGGAAGTAAGGAGACTCTGGGTCACTCTGTATTAGAACAGCCTCAATCTGGGCATGAAATGTGACTTTAAACATTTTTAAAAATAAATTAGTGATGCCTAATACAGGTTTCTGAAGCAAAACAGACTTTCTCTAGTACTGTACTCTGAAAAAAAAAAAAAAAACAACACACCATTTATTACTTTAAAATTTTCAACGCAGCGCACAGTAGTGGCATCTAGCGGCCAAAAGGATGAACTACAGATAGTAACTTACTGTTCGTTATTTTGCTGGGTCAGAAACAAAAATATTTTTATATCTTTCTTTCACTCCAGTCACTTAAGTGTTTAAACGAATTTTCATTTGTCATATTTTTTAAATCGTAGTATTTTTTAATGAATTTTAAGATTTTAAAAAGATTTTACTCTTATTTTACACTTTTTTTTTTTAATTAAAAAACATTTAAAATTTTGAGTAAATGAGATAAAAAAAAAAAAGAACCTCCTTTAAAACTCATTTCATTTATATAAATAAAAAAAACAGTCTTTGTATCAATTGTTCAATGACGTCAATACAGACGTTGCGCGTAATCTCTGGTCACGTGGAAAACTGCTACAGACTTCCGGTTATTTTGCACCGTTTTATAAGATTGTATGCACTGCGCATGCGCGAGCAGTAGGCAGCGTCATCACTTCGCCCTAGTTCTACGTGTATCTTCAGACGCTGCTGGTGTTGCTGGAAGCTCGCTGTATTCTTCTTTCGACAAGACTCTCAAATGTAAGTCTTATTAACACTTTTGTTTGAGTATTTTATTAAGTAAATGTATTAAAATATACGTGTAGTGTAGCAATTCAAGTGAAATGTAGGGAATTTATTGTTAATGTGTTGAAAAGTTTAACCTTAGCTGTGAGAGGTTCGAGAGGTTGGTTAACGTTACAGTTTTACAATATCACTGTTAACGCCTGATCTTGTTCATCTTTATACAGAACTCCACTGAGATGGATCAGGTCATGCAGTTTGTTGAGCCCGGGCGGCAGTTTGTGAAGGACTCCATCAGACTGGTGAAGAGATGCACAAAACCTGATAGGAAAGGTACATACACTTTCAATATATCATACATCTTATTTTTGTTTATATAAAACTCCATAAAAGGCCATACACTATATGGAGAAAAGTATTTGGCCAAACATGTGAATGATTGAATTCAGATGTTTCAGTCAGACCTCTTATCCCCAATGAAGGGCAGTCTTAATGCTTCAGTGTACCAAGACATCATGGAAAATGCTGTGCTTCTAACAGATTGGGGAAAACCCTTTCATACTCCAACATGACTGTGCCCCAGTGCACAATCCAAGCACTATAAAGACATGGTTTGATGACTTGGAGAACCCTGACCTCAACACTATCAAAGAATCTTTAGTATAAACTGCAGCAGAGATTGAGATCCAGGCCTTTTGTCGAACATCTTCGCCTGACCTCATAAAGAAAAACATAGAAAGACATAGGAACCAAAACATAAGGGACATATCTGAAAATACAGACGTAACAGCTCTACAGAATAAATAGGCATGAATTCCCACAGAAACACTCCAAAATCTTGTGGACAGTCTTCCAAGAACTGTGGAAGCTGTTATAGCCTCAAAAGTTGGGGACCAACCCTATATTGAAGTATACGGTGTGTACGGAAAGTATTCAGACCTCCTTTTTTCACTCTTGTTATATTGCAGGCATTTGCTAAAATCATTTTTCATTTTTTTCCTCATTAATGTACACACAGCACCGCATATTAACAGAAAAACACAGAATTGAAATGTCACACGGGCCTGAGTATTCAGACCCTTCGCTGTGACACTCATTTAACTTGGGTGCTGTCCATTTCTTCTGTTCAGTTTTTCTTTTTAATAAATCGGCAAAAATGTCAACAATTCTGTGTTTTTCTGTCAATATGGGGTGAAAAACGTAAGGGGCCCTGAATACTTTCCGTACCCACTTTCTGTATTCAGTGTCATTGCAGGTTTGGCCAAATACTTTTGTCAATACTTGTGTGTGCGTAGGTCATTTAAAGCACAGTGATAAGCTTTTAATAATGTTACAGATGCTCCTACCACATCTGTGTTTTATTCAGTCTTGATTGGTCAGAAAGTTGTTGGTTAATTATAACCATGTTCTATGCTTTTAAATGTGGCTATAAAAAGTTTTTTTTAAGGGATAGGGAATTAATGTTTATAAGAAATAAAGTACTTCATGAGGGTGATCTACTTCAGGATGCTAACTTCATGTGATACAGCATCACACCATCCCTTTGTTAATTGTAACAGCACATTATTTATTTTTATTTTATATATGCTTTTTTTTTTTTTTTTTTTTTTTTCAATCTAACAGCATTATTTCTGTCTAAATATCTTGAGCTAAAAGTAGAAAATGCTGTCATGCACCTGTATGATTAATTCCTGATTTGTGTAAATTTATGCAGAGTTTCAAAAGATTGCCATGGCCACAGCGATTGGTTTTGCAATCATGGGCTTCATTGGGTTCTTCGTCAAGCTCATCCACATCCCCATTAACAACATCATTGTGTAAGTATCACCTAATTTTAAATCTATTTATTTCTGCTCTACACCTTAGGTAAAAAAAAAACAAATTTAATGTGTAACAGTGACTGCTTCTGATGTTGTGTCAAGTGAGTGTCTGATGAGAGAAATCAATATTTATGTATTTTATCCCCCCCAGTGGCAGCTAAACTGTGCACGGGAGACTGAACCGCTGGACTTGTGCCTTGCTGAGTTTTTTTTTTTTTTTTTTTTTTTTTGTATGTATGTAAATTAAAGTATTGCAAGATCTTTTTTTCCACTACAAATTGTATTTAGCTTCCCTGAATTACATAAATCTTTTTACATATCGATTGTGTGTTTCATTATTGTAGTATTTCCTACAATTAATATAAGAAATGATCACATTCTTGTTGCTTCTTTAGAATATAGGAATAAATACAGAACACACACACAGAAATAAAGGTGTTAAAGTTTATTTAAATCAGACATGACCATGGGAGTCTGGTATATAGAAACCAAAGAAAATATTCTCTTGTTTCTCTTTTTTGTTAAATTACATTTTCTTTGAATTTCTTTCTTTCTTTCTTTTTAAATAAGAATACAATAAAATGAAGTCAGTTGTACCTGAATGTACTGAATGACCAGGTTATCAATGGAGGTTTTCTTCCCTGATGGCATAGGCATATTCCAGGACTCCAATTGTGAAAGAGTGATTCTGGGAGCATGAATTATTTTCACACACAAACTAGCCACCACATTGTGTTCTGTAATCAAAGCTAAAGGTGATTGAAATCTTAGACTTTTTTTTTTTTTTTGGACCAGACAGTGTACTGTATATATTCATTGTAATCTATTAGTACGGGAATGTAATTTGTGACATTGAAAGTTTTTTTTACATATACTAACCTACTTTAAATGTTTTTTCTTTTCAATTAAGACCTCCATATTAAAGGAACTTCAAGATGTAGGATGCATGTTTGTACATTACAAGATGAATGGGCTTTTAAATAAAGCCAATATAGTTTTGATTAAACTGCTAAAACCTTTTGCAATATTTATTTTATTACCATCAAATTCCTATGACCCATTTAAAATGTATCTGGACCTTTATGAGATAAACATTACATTATGGCTTATATGACGTTTCCCTGTTAATTACATATTGAATATTATCATGCTCCAAACACACAGTTTTAGGTTTTTCAAGTCTGATCATTTGTGCAATATGAAAACAATCAGAACTAAAACCTTCAATATTCCACTCAAACTTTTAAACAGCTTTCAAGTTTTATCAATTAACTATTTTTGATGGAGGCACCAAAGTGGAGAAGTAAACTCTGTTGATGTGATTAGAGAGTAATCTTTTCACAGCATTTCAAAGTGGAAAGTAACAGTATATAGTTGTTGCTTATAGTATTGAACAATATTGTCCACATCTAAAACTTAGACCCTGTACTGATTCTTCTTCTGATGGTGTGTTACAATATAAGCTCTGGGATCTGGCAGTTTTCTCCACCCCACTAGAAGTCATGCTTTCCTCTGGATGGACTTTACCAGTGGACAGTTTAAACTCCACAGATGCAAAAGAGTTGAGGCTTCCATTTTTCTTTACCAGCATTTTCGATGTTTCTCCTAGTGGTGATACTTCCTTACTTTTTAGAGTGAAACCTCTTTCTTTGTTACTGCTATCGCTTTGTTTATCCAGGAACGGGTCGGAGTCGCCACTGTGAGTCATGTTAAAGTATGTACACTTGGGTGTTGAAGGCTTGGTCATTTCTTCCACCTCAGAAGATGATATGACAGCTAGTGGGGACGGTTTTCTCCCAGGATTTATGTAGGGGGCATCCTCACTTGTGATTTCTTGACCTGTGTCAACCGATGTTGTATCCATATTTTCATACATTCCCGTTGGAACAGGAGGAGAATTACGAATAAGGTGATTTTCTTTAAGAAGCCACCTACCATTATCTATCAGGATTCCTTCAGATGTGACATGACAGGCTAGACATTGTTCAGAATTCCCAGTAGAGTCTGAAGAGTTACAGTAGACTGGGTGCTGCATTGAACTGTTAACTATGGAGTCAGGAAAAGAGTGTTGACTGTTGATGCTCCTTAAATTAGAGCCAGCTTTTTGTTTTGTGTTTGGATGATGCTTCTTTGTACAATTATCTAGAATTTTAGCTTTTCTGTTGATGTTCTCAGAGCTTTGCTCCATCTTGTCTTGGTAAATGAACAGCATCTCTGCCTCATCTTCTCCACCCTCGGTAGAAAGATCAGAAGAAACCTGCGACGGGTCTCCTCCACTATCTGATGTATCAGGCCTGTAATCAGAAAGGTCAGATGTGTTGGGGCTTGGAAGACACCTCCTAGCATACTGATTGTCTACATTGCTTTTAGTTAAAGTCATTGCCTTGTTTTTGCATTTGTCTGGCTCAAGTCGTAGACAGCCGTTTAAATCATATGTAAAAACCAGTGCAGAGGATTTCAGTGCTAAGTTGACAAAATCCAGTAGCTGCTGGGGGGAAACCGTAGGGTGCACACAATGACATTTGTGATTCATATCGGCTTCTTCCATTCGTGGAGAATCTTCTGACTGCGCTTTGGGTTTTTTCTCGCTTTTACACGATTCCCTCCTCAGAAGGTCTTTGATAGAAAGATCTTCCAAGAAGCAATGTCGTGACTGAGTATCTGAGTCTTTGTTAGTATCTAAAGCAGAGCTCTGCTTGTCATCATCTTTCTCCTCATTAGCATGAGTTCTATCTTTACTAACAATTTCATCCTCCAGTGTCTTGATGTCATGTCCAGCTTCCACTTCTCTGCCTTTATAAGCTTCAGAGCGGTCTGAATATTTACCTTCTTGATACAGCGGTAGAGTCGAGTTTGGTTCTGCATCAAAATCTTCATCCTCATCTGTTTCTTCCTCATTCTCGTAAGCATCCTGAGCCTGTTTCTTAGTGACACTCTCCTCTTCTGACTTTTGGAGCTCAGGTTCAGTTTCTGATTCTTGCCATGTGCAAGATGCTGACTTGCAGTGGTTAGAGGGTTCATCGTCTTGATCGGACAATGAGAAGTTTTGTGGTTGGACAGCTGGATTTTCACATTCTGATGTGCTGCACATTGTTTCTTCACGGTCATTGTTATTATCAAACTCCTTTGGACCATTATTATCATCACTGGTTGGATCATGTTCCTCAACAATAAAGTCAGATGCCTCTGATCTCTGAGTTTCAGAGTACGCATCTTCCTCCTTTGAATTTATGCCACTACAATCTCCCCTTTTACTGACAGAGTTTTCAATTACTTCAGAATTTAATATGCCATCTTTTGCCTCTAATTCTAAAATGGGAGAAAGCAGGTCAGATCCAGATTGCATACAACCTACATGTTCTTGCCATTCCACTTTGTCTTCCAGATTAGTTGGATTGTAATCCGGCACCTTAAACTCATCAACATGGCTTATATCATCTTCTATAACCCTTTGCCCAATCATCTGCACATTGTTTATCATCTCCTGTTTCTCCTCACATAGATCTGCTCTGCTTTGTTCTTTTTGGTTAGTGATATCCTCAATTTGGACATTTTTTACTATGTCTGCTTCTCGCATAGCTAATTCTTTATTTAGAATTGCTGACTTAGGGGAACTCGATTCAAATACGTGCAATTCTTTACATTTATAGGAAAAATCTGTACATACAGTGTTTGTAATATCATCATATTGACTTTCTCTCGCCTCTAAATATCTTCTTTCTTCTCCAAAGTACTCCCCTAATTTATATATCAAAGTGCCATTCTCATTCTCACAAGCAATACTCTCAGTTGTGTCTTCATTTTCATGACCAACATGCTCCTTGGGGGGTTTTTCTCTGTAAAAATCTGTCAGATCACCACTAACACTCTCTCTGCGGAGATCCTCACACATGTTTAGATCGTCCATTACCTCTCTGACACCAAAAACATGCCCTTTATCTTTATAATCATCTTCTGAGTTGACCTCAAGTGCAGACTCTTGCTCTGATGGTCTTGGAGGACTTTCTATGAAATTATTTTTCTTTTGGAAATCTCTACCGCTCTTCTTTAATGGAGCTGAAGTTGAATTGAGGAGACTTGCCAGGCTAGCTTTAAGCACTTCTTCATCTTTTATGCTGGCCAATTTCTGTAGGGAATGAATGACCTGCAGAGCCTCTGGATTGCTGCCTGCGTTATTTGCATTGGCAGATCTTGAGTCTTCATTGGTAAAGTTGGTGATTCCATTTCTCAGAGTCATCACTGTCAGGAAGGAGAGAAGAACATTCGATTGAGAGCCAACTACAGAAGCTATCTGTGATGAGAAGTCAGGAAGGCTACTGGATTTTTTCATCTTCTTCAAAGATGATAGATGAGAATGACTACAGGCTCTTCTGATAGAGTAGATTGATAAACTTAACTGCTCCAAAACATCTTTCATACTTGACCCAGGGTTCAACTGTGTGTTTGGTGTTGTTTCACCCTCTGTATCTGGCAACTGGGGAACCAAGTTCTCTGAAGACCTAGTATGTTTTGTGCCAAGTTCCTGTTCAGCAGCATGCATTCTTACACTTGGCACTGATTTACATGATCTTCTCAGGATCTGTGTATCCATAGGTTCTCTCCCACACCTAAGATGTTGAGACACTGGCTTACTGACAGCAGAACCCTCAAAAGAGGCACAGCTACCCATCAGATTGTCTTTGTCTAATTCACTTCTCGTCTCTGTAATGTCTGAGAAATCACTTTCAATCTGGAAACTAGCTCTAGATTCATGCAGGTCTAACTCATCCATATAGGACACTGATTCAGGGTGGTTTTTTTCTAGCCAGTTTTCCACATACTCATGCACATTGTAGGGAGATGAATGGAGCACTGGCATAGAAACACTTTCACACAACCCCTTGCTCTCTTTAGGAGATTTTCTTTTGCTGCCATTCACAGACCTATGCTTCGTCAGAATCTGGAAAGGTGCTGAATGAGATGATAAGATGATGTCTAATTCTTCCTTCATGTGAGGCCTTTGGATGTGGGTACATCCAAAATTTTGAGATGTGTCTCTCAACGTGTTACAATGACATGTTTGAACCTTCTTAGGTGACTGACCTTTCTTTGTCTTTTTACTCGTCTGCCCATAGTTATCACTTTCTGTACAGCTCTGACGTTGTGGAGAGTCGCTGTTCTTTAGGTCTTGTAAAAAGTCTGGAACGCTGCCTTTCTGTTTTTTGTCTGTTTTGTTGCATTTCAAACAGTTATGTTTGTTTGACCTTTCAGATTTTTGTGCCACTTTTGGCTTTTTATATAGAACGTTTTTATTTTTAGAGTCCTCTTTATTAAATGTATCCACTCCATTGATTGAGGATTCACACCTAGCATGGTTTTCATAGTTGGTGAATGAGGAGGCATGGTTGCTTATTGCTTGTGAAAGATCTGATTGGCCAGATAGTAAATTGTTGCATTCATTGTTCCTAGCATTCCCAGAATGAGAACTTGCTGTTGGTTTGGTAAGACCAGTGTCACAATCATTGCTTGAAGATTGACGATCTGGCTTTTTGGGTTCTTGAGACATAAATTCGAACCCGTCATCCTCATCAGCCCAGGGGTTTCCAAAATTATTTTTACATGTATCCTGTGACTGATGAATATGCATTACAGTTTCTGTCATCTGGTTTCCTTTGTTGTGCAGCTGAAGAACCTCTGCCATCCCTGAGACAGAAGAAAAATTCCTATTGTGCTTGGCTTCTTCCATCTTCCTGGGTTTCAGTATAGGTCTTGTACTGCTAGAGCTGCTATGACTGACAACACAGTACCCTTCCAGTAGATCACCTTCAGTTGTGTGCTCCACATATGAGCATGTACCAACTATGCTTTCCTGAACCTCAGTTTGTGATAGTCTGTTTGTATTCTCCACTGAAGTAGCTTTCCGTCTGACATGCCTAGGTCCTGGAGTAGGCAGCCTCCTGAAACATGGTTTTGAATTTATAGCACTTCTACAGTGATTTTCTTCTTCCTTATTTAACTTGATAGATGTATTATCATCTTTGGATTGATAGCTATCTATCTTTGACATGTCTGTAGAGTTGTAGCTTAAGACTGGTTGTGGGAATGCTGCCATCTCCTGGCTGTTAGCACAGGTTCGACTTACTGAGGTGGTCCAGTGAATCATCTCCTCTTGCTTTATAGTGAGACGAACTTTCATCTCCACGGTCATGCTGCCATCCTGATTCACACGAAACGATTTCTCAATCTCATCATCTGAAGGCATAATTAAGTTATCCTTTTCTTCTGTACCAGACATGAAGTCACATTTCTCCATCTCTTCTGATTCTAGTGTTTGTCTGTTCAATGATCCTACTTTTACTTTTTCATTCTCCCCGGAGTGACTTCCATTTAATGACATATTCAAGTGATTTACAAAATATCTCTCTGATGACAATGAGAAATTTCTTGATCTTTGTCGAGAGGATTTTTGCGGAACTTCGTTTCAAGGTTTGCAAAGGGGCAACACAAAGAAGAAAAAAGAAAGTAAGTTAAATCATTAATTAATCAATTAATAAAATGCTATCCATCCATCCATCCATTTACTTTTAAATCCTAAATAAATTAAATGTAAGAAAGGAGTATATTGATTGTTTCCCAATGCCCTCCAGAACTATTGGCACCCTTCCTGAACATTGATATATAAAAAGAAAAAAAATGTCTCTGAAGCGGATTCAACTCTTTTTTGCCCTCTGGTCCAAACAATAGTGGGTATCTTTAGCAAACAACTCTTTTAAAAATGTCTGTTTATCTTTTCTTGCATGTATGAGAATGGTGTTGATCAAAAATGAAAGAACAGGAGGTGGTGCAATGATAGGGATGCTAAGCCCACAAGCAGGAGACAATGGACCATTAATAATAGCAGGAAGGTAAATGATGGTTCCTCACAGTCGGACAGGTGAGCAGACAGGTAGTTGGTTCATAAACCGTGGGCTGTCGTGAGAGCGTGAAGATTTTCAAAGAACTTTGAAAGACCCAACAGTTGAGTAAAGTTATACAAGCATTCTAGAAAGATATAGCACCAAAATGTTTGTCTCTAGGAAACAGAAGTCTTATTCAGTGTACACCATGGAAAAAATGAAGCATGCTGAACTTATTAAACTTGCAAAAAACTAATGTAGTCCACTTGGTGATAACCAAACACCCATTTCATGAGTTTTTATCTGAAATAGTAGACAACAGGGATCCAATAGTCCAATATCCAATATAGTCCAAAATCCAGTAGTCCAAAAACAGTCAGAGTTTCATAAGTTAATAAATCGAGAGACAAAAGAGAACACATCCAGATCTGAACAGTGCTGAGACAGAGAAAGGTAGTCAAAAATGGAAACAGGTCATTTATACCACAGGATCAAGTTCAGGATTAATCCAATACGGGCTGAGACGAAGAGAAGTAGACAGACAGGTTCAGGTCAAGAATTCTCAGTAATGGCTCAAACGTTCTGCTAGAGATTATCTTGCATAAAACAAAGAAACAGGTGACAATTTATCATGAGAGTGCTCTTATGCACTGGCTTAATCTTGGAGACATGGAAGGCCTGGTGGTTCCAGAGAGATCTTGGTAATTTCAGACACGCAAAAGTCAAGTTTGGTGATGGGGAATGGACCAAGAAACCAAGCCTATGGCAACACCTTTTAACCTGCCTTATATGAAAGAGCATGGAACTGGCAAAAAAAAACAAAAAACTGCACACTTGGTGTTATCCACACTCAGTTCTTATCCAAAACAGAAGAGAATGGAGATCCAATTGTTCAACATCCAAAATAAGAGAAACATCAGTTCATATACTGGAAGACAAAACAGTGCCCTTACAGAGCTAAACAGGAAGGAGAAAGGTATTCAAAAACAGAAATAGGTCATTCATATGACAAATTGGAGCTCAGGATTAGTCCAAAAAGTGGTAGAGATGAATAGAGGCAGACAGAGGCAGATGCAGGTCTAGCACACAAAGGGTTCGAGCTCAGGATTCAGAGTAATGGCTTGAATGTTCCACAAACACTAGCGATGGTCCTGGAACAAACAGGCCTGGCACAGAACAGAAAAACGTGACAGTTTATAGGAAATTGGCAACAAGTGACAAGTGAACCACCGCCTTAACTAACCACCAGAAATGATGGCAATTGTTATTATAGTGATGCTTAGAGAAGACTCTTATTCAGACTTATTCCATCTGGAGGGCACTGTAAATCATCATCAGCATAAATATACATTAAAGGAATTTTTATAAAGCTTACGTGGCAATGGCTGTGTCTTTGTTGGCACTGTGGATTCAGATATGACTAAATGTGAGGGTTGATTAGAGGCCGGGAGATTGAAGTTGGCTAGCTGAAAGGGTTCATTGCCAGCTGCTACGATGACACCAGAGCACAGGATCAGGGCTGACAGACCTTCAACCTACAAATGGAATGGTGTAAAATGTATTTATTTCTCTCTAAGAATTATTTAGTTATCACTGGTATGTGAGTCATTCTGCAATAGTTACTCCCAATCAGAGCTCATTCCGTAGTACATTTTCTATACTGCTTTATGCTGTACAGAGTCAAGGGAAACTTCTCAAGGGATGATGCCAATCTATCACAGAGCACATCCAGAGCATAGACAATCACACACTCATACACACACTATAGGCAATTTGTCCAGGGTGTGGTCATAAATGAAAGACTTAGCTACAGAAAGAGCAGGTAACTGTCTCAGGAGCCTTACGTCTGATCCAGCAGAAATTGTGGCAGCTACAGTACTGTACATCTCCCTTAATTTTGCTTATAAACATAAGAAACATATATTCAAATGTTCAGTCGGGTCTCCCGAGTGTTATGGAATGAACCATGACTCCAAGATCACTCATTTTCAGTCTGCTCAGAAAACAAGACACATAACTTCGAAGACCTCAAAAAGTACGTTGGGAAAAATCATGTTAATGAAAAATAATTAACCCCTAGAGGATGAACTGCATTTTACAATGAAGAGGCAGTGAATCAGTAAAACAATACCTCTGTATCTCACACCCCCAACATTGTACTGTATAATAAATACCAGAGAGCCAGGTCTGCCTTGTTCAAATTATAAAAAGAAATCTGTCCAAACCCACCTGGTCTCATGTGAAAAAGTAATTGCCCCATTGCTAAATCATGAATGAACTGTGACTAACCCCATTTTTATTTATTTTTTTGTTAAATTTCACTTGCCACGCGAAGTGCTAATTGGTGCCAGACATGTTGAATCAAGAAATCACTTAAATAGAATCTATAGAATCTTTTATCTGTAGATAGAAATAGAAATAGTTTGAATAGAAGCATGCTAAATGCTCTCACGTCATGCCACAATCTAAAGAAATTAGATTTAGAACAGATTAGTAGTCTACATGTATCAGTCTGGAAAAGATTACAAAGTCATTTCTATGGCGTTGGAACTCCAGCATTATCCACAACTGGGAAGAAATCTTGGAACAAAGGTGAACCTTCCCTGGAGTAGCTGGCCTACCAAAATTACTCCAACAAACACTCATCTAGGAGCTCATAAAAGAACCCAGAAAAACATCTAAAGAACTGCAGGCCTCACTTGCCTCAAGTTAAGGTCAGTGCTCATGATTCAACTATAAGAAAGAGACTGGGTCAAATTGCCATTCATGGGAGAATTCCAAGGTACAAGCCACTGGCTCATCTCACATTTTCCAAAAAATATCTTGATTATTCCCAAGACTTGGAGACTTGATTATTCCCAGGACTGAGGAGACAAAAGTTGAACTTTTTGGAAGGTGTGCATCCTGTCACATCTGGCTAACACAGCATTTCATAAAAACACCATACCTACAGTGAAACATGGTGGTGGTAGTGTGATGATCTGGGGCTGCTTCACAGACTTGCCATAATTAGATAATAAATCTACCAGAAAATCCTGAAGGAAAATGTCCGGCCATCAGTTCATGAACTCAAATTGATCAAAAGTTGGAGGTGATCTTACATAATCACCATTGGGTCTTATTCGAGGCTATGGGATGCTAAAAAGGAGTTTGTTAGTAGACTGTAAAAGACTTTTACATTTTTAAATCAACTCAAATATACTTGAACATGCCAGTGTAGAGATGCCAGTGTAGAGATGCCAAGACTGCTGAAATATGGTCTCTTAACCTCAACACATCAGATCTTTTCAAATAGTTTTTTTTTTTTATGATTTATTCTTTTTATGAAACTGTTCATGCACAAATGGAACCAATTAATCAAATAATGCCTACTGAGCAGAGAATGTAGTGATTCCGATGTGAAGCATGGGGACTAAATGTAAGTACAGTATGTAGAACAAGTGTAGAACTATAGAGCCCAAACTCATTCTGGGTGATCAGCTACATTTTGGAAAAAATTGTGTGAAACTTATTTTGTCAAAAGACAATATATTTAAAGCACTTACACGTCTGCCATCAGCGGTGTATAGCTTAACCACAGGGAACTGCATCACTTGAGAGAGGTATTCCAAGAGAGCCTCAAAGTTTGGAGCTGTCCTCCTCTGCAACACAACTACATACTTTGTGCTAGGATCCCTGTTTTTAAAAACCACCAACCTTTTTGGTGTCCTAACTGTCACAGAACTTTCAGACTTTTTTGCCATCCTGCCCACTTCGTTCTTCTTCACCAGCTGCCGGATCAGTCCCCTGCGTCCCTGACGTCCTGTGCTAGAAGGTCTGATGCTGTTCCAGGGGACGTGTGTCTTTTTGATCTCATCCAGGTTCAGGGGTTTGACCTTTCTTTGATCTGAGCACATATAAGAAGCCCCATGCTGCAGTTGGTCTAAGCTCTGGATAGTGTGTCTACCTTTTGGTGTTGTGATGGTGTGAACCCCAAACGATAGAGGCACTTTGTTTGAAAGGGCGTCCAGAAGCGCATCAAAAGTCTTAAATGTACGACTGTTGATTACTAGCCAGTGTCCAGAGAACTGCGGGTCTCCACTTTTGTAAAAACATACTCTTTTTGAGTCTTTGGATGAGAAAAGGGGTTTGGAGGGCGGAATCTGTGTGCTCTCCATGAAAACATCTGGCTGTTGTGGCTCATGATGGGGAGGGGTATTCATGATGAATCAGATTTGCTATAAAAACACACACACATTTAAATCAATTAGAAATTAACATTGTTTTATTATTTTTTTGTTTTTCTAGTATTACTAAAATTTGGATCTTTAAGTGCCTTATGCAGTACTACATTACCTTACTTTCTGAATATTTATTTATTTAATTTTAATTTTTTATATGCAGCACTTTAATGAACATATACCTTGTTTATAACTGTTGTTGCTGTACAGAGTTAAGGAAAACAGGAAGCCTATCTCAAGGGATGATGCCAATCTATCACAGAGCACATCCAGAGCATAGACAATCACACACTCACACACACTATGGGCAATTTGTCCAGGGTGTGGTCATAAATGAAAGACTGAGCTACAGTAAGACGGCTAATTTAATTTTTGTTTATCTAAAAAATAATCTTAAAACCTAGTCGGTGTTCAGCTTTATGGTGTGTTCTGGGACTATCTTAAAAATATATTCTTAAATCAGTTTTAGAAACTCATACATACAACTTATACACATATATATCATGAAAGTGAATATAGTGATTAAATAACAAAAAAAGTTAAAAATGATCAGAATAAGAAAGACATCTAAATGAAATTAAATTCAAATTTTATTGTCATTGTGCAAAGTACACGTACAAAGCCAATGAAATGCAGTCAGGATCTACCCAAAAGTGCATAAGTAGCCTATTTAAAAATTTACTTACCATATTTATTCTTCCTAATTGGGCTACACAATCTTCATACATGCTCTCAGGGATGTTGAGTAAATTGACCAGTGATAGAAATTGTAATACCTTACCTTAATTTACATTTGATCAAGGACAGTACCATCTTGAGGTTCAGTATAAGATTTGAGATACAGGAAGTGGTGGGTAGTCAGCATGTTCCTGATGTGCGACTGGCGAGCTGCTAGTCTGGTTGCTGAAAAGCTTATCTATGACACACAGGTGGCTATTTCTGGATGGCCGGCATCAGAGTTAATTTGTGTAATCTTTGCTTATGGTTAATCAGCATTTTGAGCAAGGAAATACGCAGCAGAAGATTTTAATTTAAGAGCCAAAGCACAATAGTGAAAGTTTTATATATATATATATATAAAACAATAATGTGCATTAAAATCATTTTCACATTAGTATTCTCACTATGTGGTATGGTTTGTCTAACTCAGTAAGTTATATGTAACCAACTAAACAAGATGCTTCCATTATTCTGTCCTCTAAAAACATTTATCACTTTTCAGAATAATCATCAACAATTTATTATACAGACAAAATGAAGAATGCATTTTAATTTTTCCGGTGTGTGTGTATATGTGTGCATGTGCGTGACGGCTAGAGGACGGCTGGGGGCGTTTCTAGTTTCTTGCAGAGATGTAATCAGATTTGGGCAGTGTGTTAAGAGGGATTAGTGTGTGAGAGATAGTTAGGGTTTATTCTGCAGCTAACAATAAGGGAAATCTGGCGAGTGCCTCCCAGTGGAAGACCCACAGCAACTGTATAAGCAGAGAAGTAATACAGTGATGATTTAAACTTTTTTTTTTTTTAAGTTGATCTTCTTGAGTAAATTTAATCTGAGCCCTGGAAGTGATGCGAAGTGACACGAACAGTTCTTGCTCTGTTAAAATATGGAGTTTGGAGCGCAATAAAGCTTAGAAGGTGACACAAGGTCACACAGGGAACTGGAGTGCTAGAGTAAAATGAAGTGTGGGTTGTTTGAGTAGGTTGAAAGATCTCTGTTTAAGGTTAGTACTATCTTGAGGTGCAGTATATGATATGAGCTGCAGGAAGTGGTGGGTAGTGACATGCAGACAAGCAAACAACTTACTCAGAGTTACATTACCTCTTTTGTCTCTGACCTCCATGATTGTGGTTTAAATCACGCCGCCTTTGTCTGTGAGTATGGCGTTTGCATGCTCTCACTGTGCTTGGTGGGTTCCCTCGGATAAGCTGGTTTTGCAGTATAGGTTTGGTGTTCTCGTAATGTGTGAGTGTGTGTGCTTGTGGCCTGTAATGGATTGACATCCCATTGTGCTATGATAGATACTTACAACAATTATATTGGGAAAATTAAAAAATAATAACACATTAACCACTAGGGGGCATGATGGCTCAGAGGTTAGCACTGTTGCTTTGCACCGCCAGGGTTGGGATTTGGTCTGTGGCCGTGGAGTATGCATGTTCCTTTGGGTACTCCAGTTTCCCCCACAGTCCAAAGACATGCAATGTGGGAGAAATTTCAAAATGGATCTTGCACATACATACAATGGGCATACTATGGGCAATTTGGGAATGCCAGTTAGCCTAATCTGCATGTCTTTGTACTGGGGGAGGAAACTGGAGCACTTGGAGGAAACCTACCAAGCACAGGGAGAACATGCAAACTCAATGCATTCCACCTAATTAAAGTGAAATCATCATTCTTGTATGATTCTAGAATTACAGTATACAGTAGATAAAATAATAAATACCTAAGGTAGTTGCAAGCAACGGTGAGCAGGCCCAAGCACCTGTGCCATCACCACTTGGGCGCACCACACAACCTATGTGCTTTTTGACCTCCAAAAAGACCCGGATGGTGGGTAAAAAAGCATCACACTATGATTGGGGCCTCGAACACTTATGACATCAGCACTATGAGACTATCATAGAGAGGCAATGATGTCATAACTATGACATCATAGTGTTATGACATCACCAATTTCCTGTTATAACAAGATAGTATAACTTAACTAGAGGTTTATACTGACTGACTATAGTGACTCTATCTGCATATATAAGGTTTACCTGCAGCTATATGTCTGTCTAGACAGATTATATCACAGCATAGCGCAAAACTGGCAGAATTTTTGGCACTACTTAGATATCTGCCTGAAATTTAACGATTATGATTATCATACAAAATGATTAATAAAAGCAATGTTATGAACAGTTATGTCCCAGATTTAATCATCTACTTTAAAATAAGCTACTAATAAGCTACTTGATCAATGTAAACAAACACCTGCACCAATAGATATTAATTAGAAAAGCTAAACTGAACATTTTTACTGGGATAACTTGATATTTTCAATGCTGAAATAGCAGCGCTGAAGTCGAATAAGTAAATTTTAACATGGTTAAGACAAAAACTAATCTTTATCCATTATACTTTTTTAGTTTCTCACCTGTGATTCACTCCGATTATTGAACAGGGAGTGTATTTGGCTGACAACGAAAGAAGTACAACATAAACTTTCCTATCTTTCCCATTGATTGTAATAAAATGAAATGACAGTAGATTAAAAATATTGCCATGAACTAGGTATGTTTTGTACAATTTCCTAATATTTTTCCACCCATCCATTGGAAACCAATAATATTGCCACACCAAACTTAATTTTGTGAAATTACAGTAAAAAAGAAATCTCCTCTCTCTCTTCCTGTCTCTCTGTCGAGCTATACATGTCGCTCCTGAGCTACCAGTGATCCAGACTCCCTTTGCCCCCTGGAGGTGTCTGACTCGTCCTGGTGTCCTGCTTCTGGTTGGAGATCTCGTCGCATGGATGCCCCATCTGATCTGCCTGGGATGTGTGTGGTGACTGGGGATGGTTCCACTTTACATTTAAGACGGTCCTGTCCTGCTGTTCTCTGAGGACTTGTGACTTCGGTCACTCGATAGTTCAGAACTGGAGTTTCCTACAGTCTATCTGAGCCTCCAATAACGAACTGGACTCCATTTTAACTTAAACACATCTACTGTTATACTGAACGTCCAGTCTCACACAGTATGATGCAGATCAATCCCTGCTATCCGTTATCACCCAAATGAGAATGGGTTCCCTTTTACCATCTCAGGGAGTTTTTCCTCACCACTGTCGTCGTCGTCCTCGGCTTACTCATCAGGGACAGTCTAATCATTTTGATTCATACACGTTCACATCTCATACAAACTTAAATAATTCTTGATTGTGTAAAGCTGCTTTGTGACAATGTCAATTGTTAAAAGCGCTATACAATTTAATTTAATTGACAATTTAGGGTTTCATCTTTGTTGCAGGCATAAATGTCCGTGGGCTTCAACCTGAAATAATAATATCACTGATGACATTAAAGCTGATAAACTTGTTTTTAGTTTTAACCTTTTAACTATAACTATTAGGGTAGTAAAGCTAATACAAAATAAAAAGACGATGAGAGAGTGGTTGATAACTTAAAGATCGACTAGTCATGCCTCGCTAGACCGGCTCGCTAAACTCGATTAGCCGTGCCTGGGGAGACGTAAACACATCTCCTTCCTGCCTGCGCTGCTCGGCGGGCCGCCGGTGGGCTTCTGTTAGACGCCAAGGATTTTGTCGTTTTAAACCCGTTTCTGCTTCATATTACTGAATAAATCTTCACCATGGGCAAGAAGGAAGAGGAAGAAGTGATTAGGATTGCGAAGAAGATCGATAAACTGGCACAGAAGAAAAACGGGGTGAGTTGTTCAGTCATGAATGAATTCCCAACACAAACACAGAGACAGAGAAGCTAACCGAGCCTAGCCACTATAGCAGGAGAGCGGTCCCAAATCGCCTCCTAGTGGACACGTAGTGCACTACTAAGTAATCCTGATCCCGCGCTCGGTGTAGGGTGTGTGTAGCGAGCAGGGGGCGGATTGGGACCGGGGCTTTTCTTACTCTAAAACCGAAAATACAACCAGGCTACACGTTAGCTTATTTACAACTTCGGTTAAATGGATTAAAGACGCCAGTAGAGTAGATAAGCCTTGGTGTGTTTATTAGATAACTAGTATCTTTGCAGTTTTGTGAATGAAGGTGACTTACCCAGTTAGCTACAATGCTATCAGATATAAACCTGACCAGTGTTCTGCCAAATTATGTTACTTCTAGACTCGCACTACCTTGTGGTAAAATGCTAAATGCTAAAGGTACTATAACAGTAAGTGGAGCATGCTTTCATACCTAATTATAGCATACATTATCTTATAGGCAAATATCCCCATCAAACAATGCTCCCAGCTCATTATTATCAACAAAACGAATAAAACACTTTCCAAGTTTGCCAGTCTTAAGTAGCAAAAAAGTTCATCAACCTTAAGTAGCAAAAAACTACAGAAGTGTAGTAAGTTTAACATTATTAACAAAATGAATAAAAGTTCCCAGGCCTTAAGTAGCAAAAAATATAGATTGCATAGATTGACAGAATCTTGGTATTTTATTAATTTTTTCCCTACTCTGCCAGAATTTCTTTTTTTTCTTTTTCCTTAGTTTTTTTTTTTTTTTTTTTACTGTTGTTTGGAATCCAGTAGGTTGGTTACTTTAAAGTGCCCCTATTATGCATTTTCAAATGTGATCTTTCATGCAGTGTGTCATGTTGTGACGCCGACAGCGCACGATAAATGAAGTTTTTGTCTATTAAAAGAAAGAGTCGGCTCACATTCGCCTAAACGAGTCGTTAGCAATTCAAATCTTTCTCTGTTACGGGGCCACGTCACTAAGTAACATATTTGCATAATGTCCGCCCACGTTCTACGTCGCAAACAACTTGCCCGCCATCTTACAATTATTGTTACCACACTCTTGTTAACATATGACACCACTGAGAAACGTCCTGCTCCAGTCGTGCTTGAGAAACAGTTTCTTGTCGATGTGCCACTTCACCGTTTCATCGTCAGACTCCGGCTCGAATTGATACGGTAAAATCGAGGCCATCTTTTCTATGTATTGACAGGTCTCCAGAGCCGTCATTCAGTTATGGTAATGGGCGTTTTGTTTTCCGACACACGCTGTAGCGGTAGACCAATCATAAAGGACCGCACCATCT
>JAQQZT010000001.1:23845886-23861182 GCA_030068275.1 Clarias platycephalus
AGAACGTGCAGGGTGTCCAATGCATTTATGTGATTTAAATTAAAAGTTATTATATGGATATGGAGCTTTACTCACTTCTTTCAACACACTGCTATTATTTTGAACACCACTGTACTTTTACACATGACACATGCATGTCCTGCTTTTGCATATGAATATCCTTCCCATTTACTGTTATCAAATGGGTTTTGTTGCATTTCCTCCCACTGCCTTGATGTTTTAACAAGCCTTGTATTAGTGGCTTATTTGAATAACAAACAGCAGTGAGCTGATTGTTTTTGATGTGGATAATATGTGCATATAAATAAGGCTGCTATGAGGTGGTGCTGGTTTACAATCTCTCAAGATCATCACATTTTATATAATAATGTTTAGGTGCAGGAAGGTGGAAAATGCACGGTTTTAAATAGGAAAATAATAATAATAAAAAAGAACAATGTTTTCTTTTTATGTCTCAGTGTAGTTCTAGTGGCAGTGCATAAGTGAGCTCGACATGCCCTGTGTGTGAGCACTTTTGTGAGCTTCCCAGGTGCATCCTCTCCAGGAGGAGGAGGAGAAGGAGGAGGAGGAGAGATCCCACCAATTATTCTCCACGATAACCCCAAAACACAACATATCCAGCGCATCCAGCTCAGCTTTGTGCCTAAGAATGAATATTTGGGTATCTGGGATAAGCCTTATCCATTCATTTCATACAGCTGAAAAACCTGTGAATTATGTCAATAATAAAAAAACACACAATAGCACCCCAATCTGTAAAATGATTGTGCTTTATTTTCATCTTAAAGATTTCAAATGCCCACAGATATTTTTTTCTCGGTTCGAGTAAAACAGAAATGGATTACTGTAAACATTCAGATATTATTAGTTTAAAAATGTATACACTTTTTGTAAACCGATTGGAAAAGAACACTCTTCACGACACCAACGAAACCAAACTGAACAGAAAATATGAAATAAAAATATAGGCAGTATCACTTTAAAAACATTGGCTTAGATTGAGGTTGATCTACTGTACGTGGTGAATCCATCAGCTCAGATTGCACATGTCGAGTAAATAAAGAGCAGGAGTACAACCATTCATTATACATACTGGCAGAAGCACGTCTGGACTCGGATCAATCCCACTTTTTTCGACTCGTCCTAATCTTGTGGACCTCTTCCTTCAAATGTCATGACTTCAGCGATGGAATCAAAATGGATTATAAAAAGAAAAATACACAAATGAAGTGCAAGAATTAATTTCAGAAGTCACATCAGGACAAATCACGTCAGAAATTGATCAAAGGCCCAGAGTTCGATTTCTGTGGCAAGAGTCTGATTCAGCTATTGCCATAAGAGAGATGTCACACATTTGAATGTCAAGGCACTTCCCCGAGTGAGGATCTTGTCTTTGAGGAACGGGAGTCAGGCAACATTATAATTTACAAAACCATAAGAAAAATGAAAGAACAACAAAAAAAAAATCTAATCAGTGCTTTATTATAATAATAATAATAATAACACAGTTTAAATGGACTTGGCTACTTTGGTGTCACCTACAAAGATCTGGGAAGCCAGTGTCCTTCTCTTTAAGTGTCCCTGTATTACATATCTTAATAGGTTGCCAGAATGAAATGGATTAAAACCTGAAAAAAGTGTATGAATATATAAATAAATAGAAAAACAGGTGGGGTCAAGGACAGAGGATTGGGAAATGCTGATCCAAAACTTAAAAATATTTAATACCATAGAAAATACCTTCACACTAAAATGCTTATAGTAATCTCACGAGTCTCATGATTGTTATACTTTAATATATACACCGATCAGCCATCCACGTTGATTATCAATGATATATACCACTAAACTGAATCATGGGCACACAAGGCTCACTCATGCCCATAAAGACTAACGGCCAGCAAGCCTGTCTGCCATGATCCCCCTCCCACAGAAAAGCCAATGCAGCACAACTCCCTGAAAAACATCAATGGTGGCCAAGACAGGCACCAGAACCCCCAGTGCACCATAACCCACCATGCACAGGGCCCTGGCCTCCAAACTCCCCCAGATCTCAATCCAATCAAGCATCCATGGGAAGGACCGCACAGACCAGTCCCATCCATGGAGGCCCCACCCTGTAACCCACAGCACCCAAAGGATCTCCTGCCAGACACGACTGCACACTCCGAGAGGCCCTGCAGAGCCACGCCCTGACAGGCACAAGGGGAACCCCAAACCTAGGTGGTTTTAATCTTAATGTTCTTAATGCTCTGGCTGATTGGTGTATCTTGAGCCTGTTTCTAGTATGCACAAATTTTGGATATGGGTAATGGATATGGGTAATGATTAGCCATTATATGAGGAGGTCCGGGGATAACTGGTCACTTATCAGGTAATACTGGATTTAAAATCAAATTATACTCATGAGCTTAAAGTGCAGAATGTGTAATGTATAGAAAATGTATAGTTTGTAATTAGTAATTAGATAATTTGTTGCGCAGTTGTTTATTCACCACTTGTTGTTTTAGTGTTATTTCCTACACAAGAGAGCTGGTGTCAATGCTGCATTACAGAATTATACAGACATGATATCAGATGGTTCTGGTACCAAAAAAAAATCTCAAAGGGGAAAAAAAAACCAATAAAATCTGAAATACAAGACAAAAAGACAAAAAAAATTCTTATTTTCTGGGTATAAATAATAGTTTTAGAGTGTAATATACTGTAATAGCCATCAAGTTTCAAGCAATTTTTGGCATCAAATTAATCAAAGTAAAGACTGGGAATTTGACGTTTTGTGATTTTATTTGTTCTTGTGTCATATCTTTTATCAGAAATGTAAGATTTCACTAATCTGCCTTTAATAGTGATTGAAATAATATTTTTTTAAAAAACTACCATAAATATATAATAAATATCTTCTCCAGTTAGACATGCTAAGCCATTATAACAGGGAACACATAGTGACATGTTATAGTATAGCACACGGTTTCCTTTGAATAAAGCTGATGTGTTGCCTCGACGTGATCTTTGATTCTCCAACACATTGTCTAGAACTTGAAATGTCGTGTTCCCCATCGGATTAGTTTTTCTTGGAAAATTCTAAGACAAGAGTAAAATACTACATATTCATAAATATATCTGATGTCTATACTGTAAATCGCCCATACCAGGCATCACATCATCTTTTAAAATAAATACAAAAAAAATGTCGTTAAAACAATTCAAAACACAAACAAAATAAATAATTTAGTTTTCCTCGAAATATGAAGATGCGCTGACAATCCTTTGGAGCTTCTTGCCATGTTGATTTGTAGCAGTACTTGTGGTATTCAGCCCTCAGGAGTCTTGAGACATTGTTTTAAAATCCAGTGACTTGGAGACCTGAGTGTCTTGTTCAGGTACAGATCTCTAAATGTGCTAAAATCCCTGGCAGGACCCACAGGACGGTCCTTTTAAACAAACTCCACGTAATGAACAAAAAGAACCCGAAGAAGAAGAAGAAGAAGAAGGAGAAGGAGAAGAAGGAGTAGAATGGAGAATTCGAGTGGGATCACAGAGATTTAGGATTCTGGACATTGCTCCGAGACGCTCTTGAGTAGGTTTTTGTAGACGGGGGAGTTCATGAAGCGTGGGTACGAGTCTCTTTGCATTAATGTGTAAATCTGGAGCTGGGCATCATCGAAGGTGTGAGATGTGGGCTCCAGCATGTTCTTGTTTATTACCTCCCGAACACGTGAATCCAGGCTCACCTGGTAAAGGAACAAAATCGTACAGTGTTATTGCAGATGTAATACAAATCCCTCTATCTCAAAATATTAAGGAAATTAATAAAAAAAACCTTCCATAGTTGTTTTATTTTATTTTATTGTACCTTCTGTCACCGACCTCACCTTGATCTGGCCGTCTTGGAGGTTGGTAACACCTTATTCAAACTGTGTAACAGTACACCCATGGCATTTGAATATGGAAATTGTTATAACCATTCTGCTACAGGATAAAAACTACATTGCTGTGTACACCATTTAATCCTGCTGCTCACATAGCCTGATGCTTTTTTATCCAAAGAGACTTACAATTAAGAACGTGAGCAGTTGAGGGTTAATTGCCCTGCTCATGGACCTAACAATGGGTGGTCGCCACCATTCCTCGTTAGTCCAAAGTCTTAATCACTGAGCCACAATGTCCAGAATAATTAAACTCTGTACGCATAACCGATGGTTTAGAAATCCTCCAGGTGTACCTCAGACCACTCTAGTCTATCTCACCACTCACCACTTGTGTTTAACGTACTGATACCAAACCTGACTAGAATTATTTTTTAGATGATGTGGTGATCTAATGGTCACCGTGATCTGTAGTCATTGTTTTTTCCCCCTCTCCTGGCTTTTGTTCACTGGTTATTCACCAGAGTTCCAGTCTAAGAACTACACTGTATCATGCTCTTAATATTTGTACAGACGCCTATATGAATATTTTAACCTAGACAGGTGAATCAAAAATGATCCGCACTCCGGGACTGCTATCCGAGAGCGTTGTGATCTTGCATGACTGTCGACATGCTGCAAAAAAAATGGTCTTAAAGCATCCTTCCTATAGTCCTGATCATGCTCTATTTGACTTTCACCTGTTTGGTGCCCCTGAAAGCAGCCTTATAAGGATGAAGATTTACTAAAGAAGCAAGGAAATAATGTCAAAAAAGGATGTATTTGCCATACTTAAATAAAATCTAGGAAAATTTAGACTCGCCCTCCAACTACCTACTGATGTTTGACTTCTGGACACTAACTCTCACTCATCTTCTATACCGCTTTATCCTGTATTCAGGCTCGCAGCGACCTGGAGCCCAGGAGACTTAGGGCACGAGACAGGGGTACACCCTGGACACGGTGCCAATCCATCGCAGGGCACGCACACTCAATCACACACTATGGGCAATTTGGAAACGCCAAATTTGGGAATACCTAATCTACATGTCTTTGGACTGTGGGAGGAAACCGGAGTACCCAGAGGTAACCCACCAAGCACGGGGAGAACATGCAAACTCCATGCACACAGAGACGGGAATCAAACCCGGACCCTGGAGGTGCAAGGCGACAGTGCTAACCACTTCACCGCCTGACTTCTGGACATTTAAAATTTAAACATTTAATAAAGACTTGAAGTAGATTTTCATTAGATACATATTGTCCACATTAGGCTTTGATGTGATCAACACAAAAAGAAGCATGAAAAACACATACATTATACAGCGCGGTCAAAAGTATATTCTTTAACAAAAAGTTGGTGCCCATTTTCTGCTGTGACAGACTTTACTCTCCTGGGAAGACTTTAGACTAGACTTTGGAACATGTTGCTGTAGGGATTTGTGCTCTTTTTTCCTACAGGAACATTCCTGAGATCAGGTAGTGATGTCAGGAAAAAAACGGCCGGTGGGTAGTTTTCAGTGGGGTAGAAGACGCATGCTCTTCCACATGAACATAGGGGGAAAAGGGAAAGCTTAATGGTAATGTGGACAAGTCTTAACCTGTGCACAACCACTATGACTACTACCATGGACAGCATTAGTGTTTACTGACTTACCTTGCTTATGTCATGGATGAAGTAGCTTGACTTCTGCAGCAGCTACTGTCCCTACAGTATATACATATCATGGTATCCTAGCACATTCAAGTGATAGCTGACACACTTGAGTCTCTATATCCTGCGTCCTATCTCAGGAGACTTGGGGCACGAGGTGAGATACACCCTGGACGAGGTGTCAAACCATCACAGGGCACACATACAGTACACACCATGGGCAATTAGCCTAATCTGCATGTCTTTGGACTGCAGGAGGAAACCCACCAAGCACGCAAACTCCATGTACGTAGACCACATGCACATAGACCCCGAGGCGGAAATCAAACCCAGATCCTGGAGGTGAAAGGCAACAGTGCTAACCACTAAGAAGTATAAAGCACCAACGATTCGAGTATGAACATTTCCGAAATAGCCACAGCCATACAGTATCTTTGCTCAATTCAGGGGTATTAGACTGTGATCTGTTAATCAGTTGCTGCTTCAAGAAGTACTTGACATTGGTCAAGGGAAACTGACTTGCTCTAAACCTTTTGCCTGATTTCTGTGCTATCTGCTGTAAAGGGGTACAAACTTCCTCATGCTTGACGGACGTAGACACATAAACACGCCTAACTCCATGTGGGTCGGCGCAGCTAGTATTTAATACTCACACAAAGATCGAGGTAAAAATGTACTGAATAGGTACTGCAGCAATCAGTACATGACTCATAGCCTGAGGGTCAGCAGGGAACGACAACCCAACAGTGTTTGGTATACTGGATAACCTTGGGTTAAAGCTTTGCTGCGAAACAGTTTCTACTGCCAGTGACCGTTTGCTGCAGTGACATTTTCATTTTTATTATTTTTTAAATTCCTCCTCGAGTCAGAAGACAGCAAGGAATTTCAATGTAGATAACTTGGGAATCTGCACATACTGCACCCACTGCATGGGGTATCACTACAGGTGAGCTGCTGTCCTACACATACTGTAAGATTATCATTATGATTATTATTATTATAATTATGACAACATAAATGGTCTTAGACTGCACCATGAGAGGGATATTTACTAATTATATATACCACATGCTTACTCATCGGTACAAAGCCCAAGTGTTCAATAGGAAGGAATATATAGACCAAGAAGTGTGTTATATGTTTACCCTTCCATTGTCCAGGAAACGGCACCATTGATCTGCTGGCTGGCACTACTTCCTCTCTCATAGCCATATTGAACCTTTTCTCTGTGCTATGGACACATACACACACTCTGGGACATTTGGGAACGCCAATTAGCTTAATCTCCATGTCTTTGGGCTGTGGGAGGAAGCCAAAGCACCCGGAGGGAATCCCACCAAGTACGGGGACCCCAAGACGGGAATTGAAGCCACCATGCCACCTCACATCTGTCAACGCGCAGATTATTTAACAATGTACAAATGAATAAGCAGTTGACAGTTTTCGTGCATTTCCGAAAGCTGTGAGAAACTTACAACCATCACCATACTAAGCAATCACTACCAACGCTGGCATAAAAATATAACAGACATGATGAAAACATGGTAGATAACGTAATATATGTTCATTCAGTTGTATATTTGCATTTATACCGACTAACTTAAGGACAATTAACTTAATGCCAAAAGACAGGACAATCCCGTCAAATCGTTATCTTCTTCTTTTATTACTGCATCATGGCTGTGTCCTTGACAAAAAAAAAAGTTGCAAGTCACTGACTTTTTTCATGAGCACATGAGACTCTCTGAGTGTTCTCTTTTCTCACTGCATATTAAATAAATCTAGATAGTATCTTTTTTTCTTGGTGGACATTGCACTTCTTTCAAATGCACCGGTGTTATCACATAGTTGTGTGCTCCTCATTCGAAAAAGATGCACTGTAAAAAACCTTCCATCATCAAGCATATGACATCTTGGCAGAGATAGATTCATGAGCATGTGGTTTAATTACAGGTTTATTCCATTAAAAATGCATAAAAAGTGGAAAAAAAAAAAAAAAAAATTCTAAGCCTACTTATCCTCCAGGCAGCTACAACAAAAAAAAAAAAGTAATAGTGCTGACCTGAAATCTGCTTGTCCTGAGTGCCTAGTGATTTATTTATGCCTGTACAAACCTTAATGATGTTAAAGTTAAGTTTCATTACTTTATCCATTTAGTCCCTTTGGCCACAGAGCAGCTGCATGATTTAAAACGATTCGCAAAAATCGATCTTCAGAGTGCAATAAATCTAATTTGGGTTTGTGATGGTGCTCATTGGAAGCGGGTGTATTCCCACTAGAAGGAACTACAACATCCACACACCCCCAACCTTTGGGTTGCTCTGAGCCTATCCCAGGAGACTTGGGGCACGAGGCGGGGTACACCCTGGACGGGGTTCCAATCCACACACACACACATGCCCACACTACAGGCAATTTGGGAACACCAATTAGCCTAATGTGCATGTCCTTGGACTGTCGGAGGAAACCTCAGCACCTGGAGGTGGGAATCAAACCCAGACCCTGGAGGTGAAAGACGACAGTGCTAACCACTAAGCCACCGTGCCGCCCTTCTAAATCATTTAAGAATATAAAGAAATGTAGGGTGGCTCAAGATATTTTGCACAGTGCTGTATGTCACAAATGAAATGTAAAAAAATGGTGGAAGGCACATTTAACCTCCTCCCTTTTGCTCTGGCTCCCTGACTGATTATTGTAGAGCTTCATGTTTTTAAGGTTGCAGTGTTTTTTAACATTCATGTGCAAGAATTATCTAAAAAAGTAGAAAAAGTTCATATTTTGGTGGTTAACTTGTGTTTAAGTCACAGTAGTTAAAGAAAACCCAAGGACCTTGAAGCGCCATCATTGATCACTACAACCTTAAATACATTAAAATAAAATAAAAACTTGTGCCCAGATAAGGCATTATTGGAAAACAAAAACCATTGCCATGGTAGTAGCTATTTCTAGGTTTTTATTTCTAAATCTAAGAATTTGCTATTTCTAAGGCCTGGTGTTTCATTTCTTTATTAAATCATCCCAATACTTTGCACTATTGTACAACTTGCTACTACTCACACTATCAGGTAATTCTCCATTATGGACATGTTTCATGAAAAGATAGGAGTCAATAATCATATCTGGGCACCAGCCAGAGACTGGCAGGCTAGGCAATAGAAAGAAGTAGACCAAAGAACATGGGAGAGCTTACTGCCAATGTTCCTCATTAGAAAAGCTTTGTCACATAACACAGTTCCATTGTCTCTGCTCTGTGTCCCTAGTGTGTTTCATTTTGCTTTCTTATTCTCACACTGTTGTGTATGCGTACGTTATGAACTCTTCTGCGGTGCTGTACTACTGTACTGTTATGTGTCCCATCCTGGTGCCACACAACAACATTTCCATCCAATGTATTGTATAGTAGCTATAAAGAGGAGCGACAATAAAAACCAACTTGGCTTGACTAAGGCTCGACTCAACCTTTCCTACCTTTTAATGTATTTAATGTATGCCACGAGTGGTTAGATAGGAAGACACTCAAAAAACACTCAACAAACAACACACAGATACACACAGACGGATGAAATGAAACTGAAGTACAATCGAGACACCAGGCTAGTCAGATAACTCCACCCATGTCTCAGTTGCTTACTGTGTTTAATTAATTAACACTCTGTACTGTACATTAGCTTTTTTTTTTTTTTCCTATAGGTACAGTTTTACGTTTTTTTGTGGCATTATCAGCGCCAATTTCCTGTTTCTTCGCTTCTGCCTGTTGGGCTTGTTACAATTTATGAAACACACATGATTATGCACATATAGTATGTTTGGTGTGTTATTTGAAAGAGTTTTAGGTTAATAGGAAAATGAGCATTGTAGACTAATACATCTTTTCAGGTTAATGTCTTTTCATGTGCAGTTTAATTTGGCCAAGTTTCATGTGAATGATAACTAAGATCATTAACAGATCCGAATTCAAAAAAGTTACGGACACTACATAAAAAGGCATTAAATTGTATGTAGCAAATGTGTTTCTTATTATCTGATAAACAAAATAAACGTATGCATATTTACAAAAAAAATGAAGCATGGATCTGGAGATACGAAGCAGTGAGTATTATGAAAAATGATACTTCATTTTCTTCTAGGTGAGACACTTTTTAGCACCAATATCACATTTCGGCCGCCTGTACCTGTATAATCATGTGTGTTTCATAATTGTTTTATCTTTGTCTTTATGGAGCCAGAGTCACAATTTATGATACATACACGATTATTTGCATATTAAATTGAAACTATTAAAGCTCAAAAGGATTTAATTTGTATTCCTATTTATAACTAGAAAAAACGAATTAATTCATATGTATGGCATGATTTGATTCTTCCGTTATTACCCATCAGTCATGACAAAAACAGTGGAACATGTGTTTCATTTACTAAAACATAATGGCCGGTGCATTCCAGTACTCCACAATTCTGACAAATACATGCTCAAGTGCACACACACACACACACACACACACACACACACACACACACACACACACACACACACACAAACAAAAGCACACACCTCTTTGGGTGAGAGGATGGAAATGTAGTCCTCATATATGAGGCGTGCCTTCTCCTTAATGACGCTCTTATTGGCCTCCTTGTTGAACTCTTCACACGCTAGCCAGAAGAGCATGTTCTCCTCACTGAACTCGGTGCGTAGAAATTGTCGGAAGGCGCAGCGTCCAGCTGGGCAACGCATCAGCTTGTCGAAGGATTGCCCCCATGAGCACACTTCGTCCATAGTTGGTTTTGGACTGCAATGAATAATATAGGTTTTTTTTTTTATTCAAACCTCATTCATTTACTACAGAACCGCTACAATGTACACTGTAAACCCGAATAAGTTGGCAAAACTCCAAAAAAAATGAAGGTAATCAGTTACATAAAATTTTTTAAGTAATGATGTTTCCAGTTTTAAGTAAACAGAACTATGAGTTTTTGAGTTTGTTGTACTCATTCATATTAATCGCTCTTTACTTGCATTATTGAGTAGCCTAACTCATACTATTTAATAGCAATCATCTTTTTGCAAATCAAATAAATTGTTGTTGGGCTTTCGGCTGCTCCCGGCAATGGGTCGCTACAGCAGACAATCCGGTCCGAACACAAGCTTGGAACAGGTTTTACGCCAGATGCCCTTCCTGACACAACCCTCCCATTTTATCTGGGCTTGGGACAGGCACTTCATCCAGGTGTTGGGAATCGAACCCGGTCCTTTCGCATGGCAGGCGAAACACCTACCATTGAGCCACCTATGACGTCTATTGCCCTGATGACGTCAGACACAAAATCGCTAGTCTGAAAGATTTTAAGTTGGTGGATCTTTAAGGTGACAGTTACTGTTACTGAAGTACTTACAGATACTTAAAATATCAAATTTGTTCAGCTAACTTTAAAAGTGTCATTTCTACGAACTCATAAATACCAAAAAGTTCTCAATACTCATCAAGGTCTATTAGTTTGAGCTAATTGTAATAATTTAAGTTAACAGTACCCAATATGTTAAATTACTTTGAGCATTAGGGTTTACAGGAGAAATGTAAAGCACCATGCTGACAGAAAAACAACAACAAGAGGTTTGTGTCCTCACTGTAATTGAAAGCATGGCAAAATAATTTTGTGCTACTTAAATATTCATAACTGCTTCAGGTTCTGGGACAGTTATTCGATATAATAAACATTATTGAGTGTAATATTCCCCTTAGATCCCTTAATTATAATGCCTTGCTAAATGTTTTACATCATTCCCGCTAATTATACAAAAGGTAATTACATCTTACATCGGTTTATTTCATTTTAAACATGAATTAACCAACCTCTCCTCGCAGTCAGCGGAGTCCTCGGCTTTGACGTCGTGCGATGCTTTCCGGTTCCTGTCCTCCCTGTCTTCATTCCTAACAGCGAGACTGCAAGGTATTAAGCACATCATGATCCGACAGAGACACCACAGACTAGGACGCCTCATATCAGCTTGCGATCCATTATTAATACTGTTATTGAACGTCTATACATCTGAGGTCTAATCGCTGACCTTTGCGTCCACTCCTGGCTGACCAACACCATGTGCAACGTCTGTTAGATCCAGGATTATTTGAGTAGAACACGACACTTGTTCACTTCCTCTCGCTTTTACAGTGATGCCACGAGTCACAGCGTAATGCACACATGGCCGGTATGTCTGTAACTTGTGTATCTAACCGAGAAATAAGCCGTCTGACTCACCTCATTAGAATCTAAGCGATGACTCGAGCTAAAAAAATTCTCAATCAGTGTGCAGATGAGGTTTGGTGTGAAGGAATGAGAAGACTCGTACCATGAGCAGCTACAGCAGCAGCACCAGCAGAAACAGCAGGCGTTCGAGGCACGTTCGCCCTGACCAGCCTGCTCGTGCTGCGCTGGCGCCGTTCCCGTCGTTGTGCCTCCCGCCACCAGCTCCTGCTGCCCCGACATCTGCCTCTTTCGCATCTCCATCCTCTCTGATCCCATGGGCTGCAGGAGACACCAGACCACTGAGACGCGCGGCCAACATCGCATACACTCTACACTCCTACAGTCTTATTTAATTAACAAATGAAACCGGTGGCTTGTTATGCAATAATGAGGCCATGGCAAGTGGAGGAGGTTTTTGATCATCTTGCGTTTTTTCAGGTTCCCCGTACTTTTGACATTTTCAGGTTGTTTCAGACATTGCATTTATTTGAACCAATCCCATCAACAACAACCCAAGGACGGAGAAGACAATCGAACAATTATTTACAATTACTTTATATGCCCTTTGCAGAAGATTGACTAGATCGATACAAATTAATCTTCCCCCACGAGATGACAAATGATAGTGAATCTTTGCGCATAGGCATGTTTCAACTAGACCATAAATAAAGCTGTTCTAACATGTCTTACACCACACTCCCCCACAAGCTGTAAGTGATATCTCCTCTGTTTCTGCAAAAGGAAGGAGCACCTCCTATTTGATGCTTGTGATAGCCTCCATTATCATATGCGATATACTAAAATAAAATTAAAAAAAGTGGAAAATCATTTGAATCTGGTATTGTCCAGTTTTTATATTCTTTTTTTTTTTTTTTTTTTTTTTTTAATTAATGACATCGTTCACAAATTGTAAAGCATAAAACCAACTAAGCCATGTGGATCACCTGATTCAAACCCGTGATCTTTCCTATTTTTTATTTTATTTATTAGGACACTATCACTTCTGATGTGTTCTTTGGCAGTGTAAATGAGACGAACACCTGACAGAAGTGTAATCTCACATCTGTTGTGATTCTGTCTATTACTGGCTTGAATAAAGATAGGAACTTGGCAATGACTAAGTTTTACTTTTTGTTTCTGCAGATTTCAGACTTCATCTCTTTCCACATAAAACAATTTGTGCACAGTAACATACCATCCCTAACTTTGCAAACATTTTTGCAGTAAATTGCGGTATATGTTCTTCCATGCAAGTCATTATAACAGGCTTAACATCATCAATATACAGTAACATCATCAATAAACAGAGGCAATGCTGCAGCACGTCTTCCAGGTGGGATAGTAGGCAATCCCTTCTTTCTTCTTTCTTTTTTCTTCTTCTTCAACCTCCATTTCAAGCTGCGTTCATGTTACGTGTCCTGTACTGGCCTGTATCTGTATCCTGAAATCTAACTCATGAGTACCTTAAATGCCTGTATAATCTGCTTATTCATCAAAGATGTCTTTACCATCAATCGTTTTTTTTTAATCCTTAACACACCCAACCAGACCTTGTACATCACATTTCCCTCATTTCAAAAGATTCTATTTTAAAAAATCAACTTCACGGAATTTGGTTGAACACTTTTATATTATTCAGGTTGCTCGCCTTCCACACACATCCAGCTATCAGTCCTCCATGCTTGATTTATAGCTCTAGTGACTGTTGATTTAACAGTAGGGGTTTTCCTGCGCGCACCATCCAAGCACTTATGGAGGCTCGCTTTCATGGAAAACAAATAATCAGAACGCTATCAGCGTACGAAAAAAGAAATATAGTAATCAAAAGCAAATATGTTCTTTTTCGCCGCACGCCACTGAGCCGCTCTGCGTCCAGGTCCTTACAAAGGGAACCAAGGAACATTGTAAATTGTACATTGTAACACGTTTCTTTCTACATATACTGTAGGCTGTGTGTTAATTCCACACTGGGTATGTTGGGTAAAGCTGATGTTAGAGTATTCAGAGTGAGGATGAGGAGGTGGAGGAGGGGGAGGATGAGAGGGAGGAGGAGGAGGAGGAGGAGGAGATGGGGGCGCATCTCCAACTGCAGTCTGAGCTCTTCATCAGTGATCACTGCCTTTTGGTCCATAAGCATTGAGGTTTCATGTTCACACACACACACACACACACACATATATATACTGATCACACTGGTTCTACTCATCTACAGCTGGCCTATAGACGTAGAGATGGGTTGCCAAATAAAAAACCTGATGCGGAACAGAAGGAGAGAGAGAGAGAGAGAGAGGGAGAGAAAAGAAATCAGGAAAATGACACAAGCAGAACCGCGACGCACACGAGCTCGGGTGTTTCTTAAACAGATCTGCTCGATTTTTGCAGTAAAAACGATTAATGGATATGAAAGTGGCCCCAGTGAAGGGCTCCAGCATCATCATCATCATCATCATCTCTCTCTCTCCATCCAAACGGGTCGGACCTCACACATGCCATGCCGCTTTCACACGTCAAAAAAAAAAAAAAAAAACGAAAGAAAAAAACAGACCTCGCCGTCTCCTCGACATCTGCGCGCGTATAAAGAAAAGCTGCCATGCCCATACTTACAATTTCACCATGTATGCCCAGAGATAAGAGATAATTCTTCGCCTTGATTACATCGGTTGGCATAAGGATTCCTTTTTCCTAAAGCCCGGCCGCTTGTGGTCAGTGCGCATGCGTGCCTCCCGCAACTCGCGGTGGCGGTATAGCGTCAAATCCGCTGCATGCCACCGACGCGCTGTGCGCCTTCTATCAGCGCGTCTCTCTCTCTCTCCCTCTCTCTCTCTCTCTCTCTGGCCTGTTTCCTCCTTACAACATTATTATTATTATTATTATTATTATTATTGCTGTCGCACTATTGTTAAACCCCAGGCACTATACTGTAGTACTAAAGTAATATTAAATATTGTATATAGTTTTGGGAATGATGATACTATCCTACTACTACTACTACTATTACTACTAATCATTTATTCATTCATACATCTTTTATATCACTTATTCTGTAAAGGGTCACGTGGGTCTGGGTACCCAGGGGCACACCCTGGACGGACACACACACACAGACTTCCTGATAAGCTCTTTCAAACACTACAGGCAATCTGGAAACTGCATTCTGCATGTTTTCGGACTGTGGGAGGAAACCCGAGTCCCCCGGAGGAAACCCACCAAGCAGTGGGGAGAATATGCAAACTCAAGGTGGGAACTGAACCCTGACCCTGTAGGTGCTAACCACTAAGCCACTGTGCCGTCCTAATAATAAGTCATTCATTGATTAATTCATCTTCTATACTGCTTATAGAGGGTCACAGAGGGCCTTTAGTCTCTGGGCACAATGCAGGAAACACCCTGGACAGGGTGCCAATCTCTCACAGGGCGCGCACGCACACACACACACACACACACACACACACACACACACACACACACACACACACACACACACACACACA
>JAQQZT010000001.1:23861282-23910280 GCA_030068275.1 Clarias platycephalus
CACACACACACACACACACACACACACACACACACACACACACACACACACACACACACACACACACACAGGGAGAACATGCAAACTCTATGCACACATACCCCGTGGTGGGAATCGAACCCAGACCCTGGAGGTGCAAGTTGACCACTAAGCCACTGTGCCACCCATTGCTACTACTTCTACTACTACTCTTCATCATCATCACTTTCATCATCTACACCACCTCATACATCCAAGATCTCAAGTTCTTTGCATCCTAAGCTCAAATTTCTTTATGTGTGGGCTCTTATTAAAGACTAAAACTAGGCTTAGAGCCAAGTGAAAGTGGAATCACGACATGCAATCACTACATCTTTAGTCTTGATGCCTACAGCTCTAGCAGGGTTAAATGACCTGGTGATGTCCTATAAAAATGGCTGAAATTCTGTTTTCTCGTCTAAGCTGCATGCTGGACTGGAGTGACTTGGTTGGTAGAATTTGTGGCATTTCCCTGAATGAAGCAACAGTCAATAATAATTCTTCTCTTTCTGTTCTTCTCATAATACTTTTAATACCACAATTCTATAGTCCTTGACAGTAAAATTTACATTTAAAAAAACTATTTAAATTTCCTGTACAGTCTTTGTCTATTGTTCAAATATACAGTACAGAGAAAGGAAAGCACAGACTCTGTCCATGGTCCTGAAACTGTACTATCTCACTTCTTCCATCAGTAAAAGTACGTTTCACTAACTGTACATTTCACCTGCCACTGAGCCCATTAGGATATTCTTCTGTTTCACCATCCAAGTAGAACTCACAAGAAGCCTTGACTACATTTATTTTTATGGCAGAGTGACGTACACATATCTTATTTATAGCTGAGCAGTCTTTGGCACTGATGGGATTTGAGCTCATAACCTTCTGATCAGTACTCAAATGTCTTTTACCACTGCCCTACAGTTTCTAAAACCCTCAAAAACCCACTTTTACTTGAATCTAAGACATTGTATTGGTTAACCATTGGAGAATGGTTCTCCTTCTTCTGATTATTATTATTATTATTATTATTATTATTATTATTATTGGTGTTAAGTGATTGACCACCTCATGAGTTCTCTATACTACTTTCATAGACAATAATTGATTCCTTAATAGTTTGTTAAAATCAATATAAACTAGATACAGTATGATTAAGCCTGCATGAATTGAACAATACTAACCTTTAATTTGTGTGATTTGATATCAGAATTGCTGAAGCAAGGTTTAAACAATAGCAGTTATCACCCTGTAACACACTATATCGGTCTTTAAAGGATCTCACTTTGCACATAGTGCAATCCTGACATCTGCTGGTAATCTGTCATAACACAATGTTTAAACTTGTCATAATTACATATACGAGGATCAAATAAGAAAAAAAGTCAAAACTAAATCTGTAATTTACAGACTTTGCTTAATATGTCTCAGTAAATTCCAATGAGGAGAATTATTTTATTTCATTGCTTAAATACTTGTGAGAAAGAAATAGTAATAGGAGAATTGTATAAACTCTAGGTGGCACTCTGGGTCTATGCTCATACACTCCACTTGCTAAGAAGAGGTTTGAAGAGTTTTTAAAATATTATTTATATAAATTCTATTCACTTGTTTACGCACATCATCTTTGTTCTGAAAAAAAAAAAAACAACTTAAATATCTCTTAATATAAAATCTCAGTCAATAAAATGTGGACATTATTTACATTAAGCAATTAGAATTTATAATATAGTATAGGTGAATTTGGTACAAGTCAGAATTATAACTGTAAATGTTCTCTGGTGTCTATATTATTTGAATGCATTACAAGTAAACACTTTTATTTGACAAATGTTTTCCACAAAATAGTAAAGCAGAATATAACACAAGAAAAAAAACAAAAAAAAAACAGGTAATGAATTCAAGCTAAATTTAAAACACATTTAGTATAAAGACTTTCACATGAATCCAGAATATTATCTGTCCCCACCAGCTGAAGCCGCAAAGCCTAGAACATTAGCATACTTTTAGCTTTTAACTTCCTGATCATTTCTTGCTTTTCACCACCACATAGTCATTCTTCTATTCCTAGCATTGGTTAAAGTCCGTAACTATGTGTTATGACATTACACGGCACAAACCATTGCAATGTTCTCCTTTTTTTTTTATTTTTTTTTTTTTACTTCATCTTTGAAAGAGAAAGTACACCGAACACTGGAGGAGCTGTGCATTCTATTGATAAAAATGAGCATCAAACCCATAACTATACACACATTTATTCTAAAAGAATTACCTTCCTGGTCACTTAGTCTTCTCATAATTGTCTGGCATAATTGTACTAGACCTGGCTACCTACTGTATTTGCTGTAATTCCCACAAAGCAAGAAGATGGCCAAGAAGACATTAGATTTAAGTCATGTTTGTCTATCTGCTTCCTCTATAACCGTAGACATTTTCTATAGATAAAGATAAAGGAAGGGGAACTTGCACTCGAACCTTGCACTAACGGCAGGGGATATTTATAGAACCAAATTGGGCTTACATGGTACATAAAACTTTATTTCAATCAGAAAAGAGAGGAATAGAAAACCCCCATCATCAACTCTTCAGCTCATTATGATCTCTTAATCATGTCTGATGGACTGGCAAATGTGTTAATGAGGTACTTTAAGAATGGACCCACTTCTAAAGAGTTCACCTTACTAAATGATATTCTTTTTTAATATGAAATATTTTTTTCCCTTAGAAGAAGAACACATGAACCATGTAGGACAAGTATTAACCAACTGCCTAAATAATTGTCCAGTTTGAGGAATGTGAGTGAATCCACAAATTCCTCAGGTATGTTAATGGTTAGCAAAGTCGCCTTGCACCTCCAGGGTCATGGTTTGATTCCCACCTCTGGGTCTGTGTGAATGTGAGTCTGCATGTTCTCCCTGTGCTTGGTGGGTTTCCTCCGGGTGCTCCGGTTTTCTCTGACAGTCCAAAGACATGCAGATTAGGTGTTCCCAAATTGCCTGTAGTGTGTGAATGTTGACCCGAGGTCCTACCACGTAAAAATGGGAACAAATACAATGGTGGTCATTGGCCTCACAGTAACTAGTTGAACTACAGAGGTTCCTTAGGTGATTATGATGGATGTTGGAACTTTAGTGTTAGAGTACTTTGCCATGTTCTCTCAGGAGTTCATATGGTGTTTCAGCACCATGGAAGCTCTGCTCACTCCATTACTTAAAGTTAAGCCGACAACAAAGATGGACTAACTCAGTATGCAATCTTCACCCTGATGAGCCTTGTCTTTCATGGTGCAGTTTGATGCATCTTAAAATGACATAGGGCCAATTAATTTGCAGTGCCATATTAATTCATTTGCAGTGCCATGTAGTTAATTTCACTAAGCTAAATGAATGTGTCTGGAAGGCAGCACTAGAGCTCTACTAAAAATAAATAAATAAATAAATAAATAAAAACGTACCTCATCTCACATCTTCCCACACAGATACAGTTTGCTGAGAATGGCTAAAGTCTATCTGGCAGCAGTTGAACATCAGTGGTGGTGTCTGTTCAGGTTATCACCCACAAATGAATAGTCAAGTGGAGTGCATGGATCAGTGAGATCAATGAGACACTGAACATTTCATGCACACCTACAGACCTCATCCTTAGCTCAGATCTTTTTTTTTGTCCACCAGTGATCCGTGCCTGACATTAACTTCAAAAAAGTAAAATGTAAGGTTCTTACTCTAATCAGAGCAGTTAATCCTTTAACATAGCCCCACTTGTGATGTTCCATTACTAAAATCCATATTTCACTCTATCCAGGAAACAGCATGGAGATCTGAGTTGCTCCCATCTCTGGAGATTGAGTGGCCAAACAAACAAGTTCTTTGTTCAGTCAGTCTATGATGGCCCATTTAACCTCTTGTACAGGGGCCTTGCAGAAACTTCAGCATGCCCACTATGCCAGGGTAGGGTGATCAAGTGCAGAGAGCCGTTGCAGAACTCATTACCAGAGGGATTTCCACCAACAGGCAGCATTAACCAGCAAAATACACCAGCAACTTTGTTAAAGTTTGGGAGAAGGCAAAGCAGCACAAATGTCAGGCTCCTGGGTACTGCAAAGGACTGGCAGCTGACAGTTGACCTAAGGAGACAGCTTAAATTCCCAGACACAATCACAGTGGCCATGCTCAGGCCAGACATTTTTCTGGTGTCAGAAACAACAAAACAGGTGGTCCGGTTGGAGCTGACTGTTCCCTGGAAAGACCAGATTGAAGTGGCCTTTTTAAGGAAGACGGACAAATACGAGGAGCTGGCAAGTGAAAGGTCAGATGCAGAAGCTTTGCAATCCAGTCACTCTGCCGAGCACTAAGGACCTTGGAGATCAGCGAACTGTGTAACAGGAGTGCCATCCGGAGCATCACAGACATGGCAGAGAAGGCGTCTAGATGGCTGTGGATCAAATGGGGTGATCCGTGGACTACATAAGCTACTTAGATACAAGCTGGGGGCCGATCACCCCTGGCTGGGTCACCTGGGGTCAACACCCGATGACCTCAGGTAACATCACTGAAAATGTTTCTAAGTTGCATCTAGAGATAAATTTTGGAACCAAGAATGAAGCTTTTAATATTGTGTGTGCGTGTGTGTGTGTGTGGGTGCAAAGCCAAGCCATTACTAATGTTTGCATGAGTTCTGAACTTTGTATTATTCAGCCTGACAAGCAATACTGTGTACCGAGCCGTTGTTGTGTTCTTTGTTTTCCCTTTGGATTACCCTTCTTGTTTGCTTTATGACACCTTACAGTGTTTGGTCCTTACCTGCTCTATCACTCTTAAATGCTGTATTATTTCTGTCTGACCTGTCTGCCTGGATTTTGTAAATCAACACTTTATACAGCCGGATCCTCAGTCATGAGTCCAATGTGTTACAAAGTATAAAAGACAGTAAATATAAGTAGAATAAAGGGGGCCACATCTAAACTCAATGATTGGAGTGCAATATAGTAAATTAGATAGCTAACTAACTTCTATATTGCCTTTATGTCCTAGATTGTATTCATTTCAATCACGGTTTTGAGCTACTAAAGTAGAACAATAGGATTAATAGTATATTTTTCATTTCATCATTGATTCTTTTTTTTTTTTTTTTCATCTATACAATAAAATCTCCAAAATGCTTTCAGAGTTCATATAAGTCTAACTCTAACCAAACCTAAATCATAATAATGAAGTTAGACTCTTGGAATACTTTCTTGTAGTCCTACACCCTAGAGATCACTGTTTTGTCTTTATTCGGAAACCCTTAACCCATGGAAAATCCTATAACAAAGAGCTTATACCACGTAGAACCAATTCAAAAGCCTATAAAAGCCTTAAATGCCTAAAGGGCCAACGTTTCACAGAATGTAGTTAAGAGTTTGTGATGTGAACTCTTGCATTGCTTGCATTAATAGTCATTTATAAGCATTTCATTTCATTTCATTTCCCCTTACCTCACTCTACTGGCCACCCGTAGCTTTCTGTAATTGCTTACAGAAAAGCTAACAAAACATCAATAATCAGAAGCAGTGTTCCAATCTGATCACGATGGTTTTTGAAAGAATTGGACCTGCCAATAAAAGCGCTAGCTGGTAGTAAAGCTAAAACTGGGTTCTTTTCACTTCGACTTTTATGGATGGGGTAAACGGTCCAGTTTAGTGATGGAAAAAATGGCACAGTGTGTTCTTTTTTATCCAAAGCCATGTTTCTCATGATTACTCATGTTACTCATATTTCATGTGTATTTGATATTCCTAATGTCATGTACTGTATGATTGTCTTGAAAAATTTCTCTGTGCAACTTCTTCAAGATGTACCTAATAAAAAAAGATACTTTCCTATTATTTTTAAGACTGCATGACAGGACATGAGGTGAAGGTTGGATTACACCCCTGGAGTATTTTTCCTGAGGGCGCAGAGGCACAGCTCCGTCCCTCTGTCTCTTCTCTCTTTCAAGGCTGATCGCCATTGAGATACATGTTTTAAAATGACAAAAAAATATAATTAAATGGATCAGCTCTGAATATGCGATTCCCTTAGCGAAGTAATTGGCATTCAGTATAGTCTATTCATTAGCTTTCAATTCAGACCCGTTCATAATATTCTCTAACAGTGAATGAGACTAGCTTCATCCTTGAGTGAAATTTATGAGCACACACTTATTTTATTGCAGTTAAATACCATTATACAAGTCAAGATTTTACATTGTGCATATACGATAGTACTAATTTTAAATACATTATGGGAACAATTAATGAAAGTATTCTCATATTTTATAAGATAAATCAAATCCTATCTTACATTATCATGATGAATGATTTGCGATGATATGAGAATGATGTCACTTTTTTCTCATTGACTACAAATAGGAAAGGATTATTCCACTAAAGCAACTAAAGTCTCATTAATCTGTTTTGTTTCTAAATATGCAAAATGAATCTGTGGAACAGTTAATCCGTAACTATATATAGCAAGCTTGTTTTAGCCTGGTGCTAATTTAAACCTAAGACTACAGCTTGGAACACTCCGTGCGCCACTTCTTTGATTATACAACCTTTGAAGTGGACTTAATGTCTTACAGAGATAGGTCAATTTTAAAGATGATGAAATAGAAACCAAGACATAGGCTAATCCTGCAGGTGCTAATTATCCAGCTTGCCCAACTGCACTCCACTCCAATTGTCAGCCTCTACTGTATGTTAACATGCTTATTGTTTTTTGTTGTACCTTGTAGATACACATACAGTACATATATTGTATGGACTGTACAGTACTTTCTGCATAAACATTATGTACAGTATAATGCTTCACTTTATTTTCACAAGAAAAAGATGCAGAAGTAGCTTTGACACAGAAATGAGGTTGATATTTCACCCTCCTTTCTACTGTACTGTATATAATGACTGGAGTACAATATCATATAAATCTTCTTTAATCATATTGTCACATTATTTTCCTTAATGAAAAAAATTGCTTGGAATAATGACCACATATAATAAGTGAAATAATTACATAGAAATGAAAAATACATTATTTTTGTTGTTGTTGTTCATATAGTATGTTTATTATTATTATTATTATTATTATTACTGGTATTGTTGTTATTATTATTATTATTATTATTATTATTGTTATTATTATTATTATTAATAAAAATCCTGGTTAATGTTCTCTTACCTCGAAGGATAAAGGAAACTCAGATCTGTTTCCTTTTTGTCCATATTCAGTGTCATTTTCAGTGTCAGAGCTTCCTGGTGCTTGGTAACTCTCACCATTCCGACAGGCCCAGAGCAGCCACTGTAACCGCCCACACATTAAGGAGGGAGTGTGGTTGATACACCACAACACAGAAGATACTTCCCACCTTATGACAATCCCTTCATGTGGCATTCTCTCTTTAGCTTTTTTCCACGAAGACAGAAAGATGTCACAGTCTAACTTTCCATAACACACATTTCCTTTTGCAATATCACATAAATGTATATATTGGTCTTGTCAAAAGGAAAAAAATAAAAATCCTGAGACATGAGCCATGTAAGTAAAAGCAAAACAGTAAGTGCATCCTTAGTGTAGAGGGCAAAAGGGGATTATGTTCACACTCTTATTAAGCTCTGTCCCACTGAGATTTAGTGTATCTCACAGGCTTAGGATAGATTAAAGCAACGTGGTTGTGGGTTTGTGTGCCTGTATTTGTGTGTCGTCTATCCGACATAAAATATATCATGTATGTCCACTACTATCAATAAAATGTCTAATCAGATATAGGCTTTTGTACCATACAACTCGTAATAATGTGAAGAGGAAGGATAAAGGTAGTAAAGGACTGCTGACAATTTCAGGGACAGTAGGCTCCCTCTCCATCTTGTCCTTTCCTTGTCTCTGCTTTTACATGAAGGTGATCCATTTTTAGCTAGAGAATCCAATTATAGAGCCGCAAGTTGGTGGTTATCTTCATGCCTTTTTTTTTTTTTTTTCAGTGTTTCATATGTTAGAAACTGCAAAGTGCATACTGTCTGTAGAGTGTAATTATCCTAGCAATTGAGTTGCATGATTTTTCTTTTGTGATGATGGAATTACTGAAAAAAGACTTTGTAAGCATGGTCATTTCTGCTAAAAAAACAAACCAAAACTTCCCCAACACAGTCACGTATTTTATTTATTTATTATTATTATTATTTTTATTACAGTTGATTGCATTTTGGTATGTGCTTGTATGGTGGTATATGATTGTATGTGGCTAATATAGATTGATTTTTGATTAGTATAAGTATAAATTAATAACAATTTGTTATTGTGGGACTACAGAGTTTCACAGATGGATGGAACTATTTTTCCTTAATATTAGGAATGCTTTCTGTTTAAATTTTTCATTAATCCCATAATGTAACTAGCCACCTTAAATAGCTACTGTAGCAGCAGCATGAGAAAGAGAGTTTGCTGCACTGCTGCTTGCTGAAGATAGTATGAAGTAAATTAGGGCAGTAATAATGAGAAACAGGCTTCCAAATAAAGCTCAAAAACAATAACTCACTTACTCATTATCTGTACTGCCTATCCTGTACATGAAAGCCTGGAGCCTGTCTCAGGCAGGGTACAACCTAGACGGGATGCCAAACCCATAACAGAGCGTACAAGCATACACACACTCACACAGTATGGTGAATTAGAAAGCACCAATTACCCTAATCTGCATGTCTTTGGTCTATGGGAGAAAACCAGAGCTACCGGAGGAAACCACCAAGTATGAGGAGAACATGCAAACTCCATGCACACACAGACAGAACTCCAGGAGTTGCGAGGACACAGTACTAACCACTATGCCTCCTCCCTTCCACTCAGAAAAAAATAACACAACATAATTAATATAACATAAGTGACTGGTCCATTACTTAGTTTGATTTCACTGGTTTGCTAAGATTCAGTATTGTGGATGAATAAATTTCTGGACCTTCAATGAACAAAAGTTTTGTATTTGCGCTGAGAGCATCAGTTCAAACTTTCACTGGTCAGGTGAAAAAGAAAAAGTTCAACATCATTTTCAGAAGAACATTAAGATTCAATAATTTGTCATGTGCACCTTTTTACAGAACAGTGAAAAGATTTTTTCACATATCCTAGTTAGGAAGATACCCGGTCAACCGGGATACCGCACACCTGGAGCAGATAGGGTTAAGGGCCTTGCTCAAGGGCTACAACAACAACAACAACAACAACATTATTATTATTATTATTATTATTATTATTATTATTATTATTAATAATAATTCAGATCACAGGGGCTTGGAGCCTATCTTATCCTAGCCTATTCATTGCAGGACACACACACACACACACACACACACACACAGTACAGGCAATTTGGGAACATTAATTAGCCTAATCGGCATGTCTATTGTTATCTATTGCTAGTCTATATTATGATGACCTTGAGTGACTGGAAAGGTGTAAATACATAAAATGCATAATAATATTAATAATAATAATAATAATAATAATAATAATAAGAGAAAAATGCCTGTTTTAATAGACTCTAACATCTCATTTAACACAAGGGAAAATTGTTTGTCTTTTATCAAAATACATGTTTACATATTTTATTTTTGCCAGCTATCAGTTGAAAGGCTTCTGCAGCAATGCAGAGACACTTGTCTTGAATTTACACTGCAAAGGCTGAGAAGGTTTTGCGTTCATGACAGGAACACCTTGTCCTGTGATTGGATAAACCCCGCCCACGCTCATGAATTATTCATCACCTCCTCAGCTCGTCCATTGCAGGAAAGAGTTAACGTTTGACTCGGTTGCACGTGACGGTATCACGTGACATAGGTCTCGTGACGTCTTGTTGCTTTTTTGACAACCAAGGCAGGAGAAGGTAACTTGGGTTAAAATATGTATGAATATATATATAAAACACTTTATTTAGCGATGCTGGTTTATATGTGTATAACGCAGGTTAATGGTGCGGTACTGATGTATTGAGGTGACAGTGCGCTGCAGCAGAGTGAGCTAGCCCCCGATGCTAGCCGGCTAGTTTACCCTGGTCAGCTGACTGACATTGGCACTCCATTTCCATTCAGTTAATATTGACGATTTGTGTCGTCGCTTTCTAGCTATAGAAAGCTAGCAGGATATGAATTGACAGCTGTATGAATGAATTATTGAAACTCAGCGTTTGTGTGTGTTAATAGCTAAGTGAGCTAGCATACAGCTGGCAATGACATTTAAGTTATTTGTGCAAAGCTAGTTAGCATTACACCATACACTGGGGGAACTAGCACTTAAAATGAGATTAATGATATACTGATACATCGTTTATTGGTTAAGGAGTTTGTAGAAATAGTTAAAAGGTTAAAGCAAAAAATAAGCTAATCAGCTTTAATGTAATCTGTGATATTATTAATATTTCAGGTTGAAGTCCACATACTGTCCATGTTTGCCTGCAATAAAGATGAACTCCTTAATTTTTTATTTGAAAACTGTAGTCTCACAAGATTTTGTTTGGTGTGACAACATTATATGATATTGGTTTCCAAAATTGGTGGCAAAATATTAGGAAATCGTACAAAATTTACCTAGTTCAAGGCAAGATTTTGAATCTACTGTCATTTCATCTTATTACTGTCAGTGGGGAAAAAGAGGATATAGAAAAGTTTACGCTAAAATGTAGTTCTTTCTTCGTCAGCCAAATACACATCCTGTTGAATCACAGATGAGAGATCGAAAAAGTAGATCAGATTAATAAAAATATTTTTACAAAGTTTTGATTTTCTAATTAATAACTTTTGGTGCAAGTATTTGTTTATATTGAGCAAGTAGCTTATTGTAAAATTGATTATTAAATCCAACACATAACTGTTCATAACATCGCTTTTACTTACCATTTTGATTTCACTTAAACTTCAGGCAGATATCTAAATAATGCAAACATTTCATTAAATTCTGTCCAGCCAATTTTCCGTGATGCTGTGACCAAATCTGACTGGACGGACATACAGCCAGTCAGACAGAAATTTTTTTGAGACTGGCTTCAGATTCTCCAACATATGAAATGTAAAAATATCATTAAAAGAGCGAGTTCTGACCAATGTACAGACAAAACCCTTCTTTAATTTATATTTATATTATTTATATTATTTAAATATAAATAGATAACGTGATTTCTCCCTCTATAATCAGACTTTGTTGTAGGATATCCTAAGATTTTTCATCTTTTAGTGTTTGTTATCTACAGAGGTTCAATCATTTCCTAATTAAGGCACTGTGTTGTGATCCTCACTATCTACAGTAATCCTTCTCATATATTGTTTTTTTTTCCTTTAATAGATTTCTCAGCGTGAATATCAGACAGATTTGTGGACATGGACATCCGAGGAGCAGTAGACGCCGCTGTACCGACCAACATCATCGCCGCCAAGGCGGCCGAGGTCCGAGCCAACAAAGTCAACTGGCAGTCGTACTTGCAGTAAGTCACCATTTAGCAAAAAAATCTTTTAGGAAAAATCTTTTAAGCATTGTTCCTCCTCTGCATGTGTCTTGCTTGTACATCTCTGGTTTGAGCGAAAGTGAAAGAACGGAATGCATGATTTATAATTAACGTCGTTTATTGACTAGGTTTGTTGATATTGTAAAAATAGTAATTCCAACTACAAACAAAGTATTAAAAGATACCAATGACAAACACTGACCAAGAAAGGTCACTCTAAAAGAGCTCCAGTGTTCCTCTGTGGAGAAAGGAGAACCTCCCAGAAGAACAACCATCTCTGCAGCACTCAATCAGGCCTGTTTGGTAGAGTGGCCAGACGGAGGCCACTCCTCAGTAAAAGGCACATGACAGACACGCGACCTGGAGTTTGCCAAACGGCACCTGAAGGACTCTCAGACCATGAGAAACAATTTATTTTTGTTGAAGCACTTTTGGCACCAATTGCAGCCTCAAGTCTTTTTGAGTATGATGCTACAAGATGGTTGTTCTTCTGGAAGGTTCTCCTCTTTCCACAAAGAAACATGGGAGCTCTCCCCCGATCGCTCACTTTGGCCGAGTGGCCCGCTCTAGGAAAAGTCCTTGTGGTTCCACACGTCTTTCATTTACTGATGATGGTGGCCACTGTGCGCATCTGGACCTTCAATGCTGCAGAAATGTTTCTGTACCCTTCCCCAGATCTGTGCCTCGATACAATCCTGTCTCGGAGGTCTACAGACAATTCCTAGGACTTCATGGCTTGGTTTGTGCTCTGACATGCACTGTTAACTGTGGAACTTTATATAGACCGGTGTGTTTCTTTTATGTCATGTCCAATCAGCTGAGTTTACGACAGGTGGACTCCAATTGAGTTGTAGAAACACCTCAAGGATGAATAGTTAAAACAGAAAGCACCTGACCTCAGTTTTGAGTGTCATGCTAAAGGCTGTGAATACATGGGATTTTATTTTTTCAATGGTAATAAATTTGCGAAGATTTCAAACAAACTTCCTTTACTTTGTCATTATGGGGTATTGTTTAAGAAAAATAATGAATTGAATCCGTTTGAAATAAGTCTGTTGCATATCAAAATGTGGAGAAAGTGAAGCGCTGTGAATACTTTCCAGATGCACTGTACATTACCTGTAATAAATGGCAGCATTTTGCGATTAAGAAATTGTACAGGTCCGTATTGCGATTTAGATTTTTATGTGATCAATTGTGCAGCACTAACAGTCATCCTAGACTTTCAAATCAGAGACATGCCTCAGGACAGTTTGACTCACGACAACACTACTCACAGAAATTTGAGCAGAGCACGAGGGTTGACACTTCCCTTGGATTTTCCCACAAAAACAGGAACTAAAGCGATTTATAAAATGTCCAAGATGGTGTCAGAGTCTTGTGACTGTTTTTGTCCTTGCGTGTGCGTGTCTTTGTGCGCGTGTCTGTCTCTCTGTGTGTGTCTCCGCGTGTGCGTGCATATGCAGCTCATTTAAGTCTATTTTTATTAGACATTTGTTAATCCTGTTTGTTTGCTTTTTTTCTAAGTTCCTAGAAAGATGTATCAGTTATAAATGTGTCAGTTCTGTAGTGAGGATGAGAAATTCCCCTCGGGTTTGTGTTGTGTACGTTCTCTCCCACATTTGGGAGATTTTTGCATAGAACATCACAGTAGTGTGTCATCTAATTAGAGGCTGTTTGTTAAATGGCTTCATGTGCTTTTTTTTTTTTCCCCTTGTAGCATGATGTATCACTAGAAGTGATTTAAACCTGTTGGTGTTATTGCCTGTGTTTTTGAAAAATTTAACTTTTTTTTGTGGTTGTTAAAAACAGTCACATTTATTTATTCAATGTGAAGTGCAGTGGAGTACAGTATAAAATATTTGAAAATAAAGTATAAAGCACATTACTTAAGCAATATACAGATATTAATAAATGAACTATGGATTTTTGAGTGTTGTGGTAAAAAAAATGTTTAGGAAAACTCAAAAGGCCAGTGGCGAGTGTGTGCATTTAGACACAAGTTTGGATTTATTTTCTATATTCTAGAACAATACTGGATTTTCTCAAATATCACATGGCATCAGGGGCTTAAGTGAAAATAATAACAACAACAGTCAGTTGCTATTTTAAGACTCGAGGGTCAACTGTTCTTCTTGCTGCATTGTCAAATGTATTTGCAAAAACCAGGCTATAAATTATATTTTAAATAAATTATAGTGCGCACAAATTACGCGCACGCAAATTATAGTTTTTTTTAATGTATATAATATTATTTAATATTTTGGACGTCTTCAGCATTGTAAAATGTTGATAAATATAACACGTGTTCTAATCCCATTTTCCAATTTCCTGATTTTTATTTCGTTCTACATTGTAAAATGATGCTGAAGCAATACAAATTATGCAATAATCTTTTTTGAACAGTTGATATTGAGATGTGTCTGCTACTTGTGCTCTTTTAAGGCTTCATAACGTTGGTTTTTTTTCTCTTTTTTTTTTTGCTGTTACTTATCGAGCTATAATGTAGAAAATGAATCCAAACTTTTGAATGGTACTGTATAATATATAAACCTTGATTTAAAAACTATTTCAACACTTCTAGCTGTCCTGATGTAGTCACTGGTGAGGGGCAGTAAACAAGTAAAGCTGTATTTTCTGGTAAACAGGATTGAGATTGAGATGTTTTTTGGTCATTTTCACAGCTAATACACTAAAGGACAAAATAGGCGAGGGTATTAATTCCCGAGAGCTGAGGATGTTAAAATAATAAATAAATAAATAAAAATGGACAAAAATGTCGCCTGTTTGTAAAACAGGCTGTGTTATCCTTCTTGTTGGTGCATGTATTTTTTTTCTTTTTATGAATTTGTTTAAATGTGATGTGGTGATGTACTGGAAAGAGGTTAAAGGTTAAAAGCTTATTGAATAATTATAACACAACCTTATTACATTTTATTGTTTAGAAATGCTGATTTTATCCCAACACATGGAAAGTGCCTTTGCACGCAATAACCTCATTTTGTCAAGATAATAAATTTTATTCCTTTGGTAATGCATGTTTAGAAGAATCTGATGGTTCATCACAGATAATTTGCACGATGTATTAACTTACCTAGTTAAGAGCACCTAAATGAAGCTCCGGTCTCTAGCGAATGAATGACGTTCTGACTAGTGTGAACTGGATGCTAGGCAGACAAAATAGATGAATGAGTCACAAGCAGTGTGTGTTGATCAGCTTGACCTGCACAGACATAAAGATCATATTATTTCTTTCTCTTTTGTTCGTCGATGCTGAACTTCATTTGTGTTCAAAGGAGTTTTACTTGAATAGAAGCATACTGCTGAGTTCTCTGCATTTTTTTCCAAGAAAATGAAATAAATATCTAGAAATCTTTTAAACAAAAATATACTTAATACAAACAGCCTTAGTGGGTTTGGAAACCATGACCGCATGTGCAGCAGCTTTGAGGCAAATACGTGAGTTACTTTTGTAGTGTTTCACACCAGCTATAAAATGTAATTTTAAAAATCCCAAATGTTTTCTTGGGGTTCTCAGTTATAGCCTAGAGGTAAGCCTTAAACTCCTTTCTCTCCTCTAAAATATAATTTACAGTGCCATTTTTTCAGTGATCTCTCACTACCGTCCAGGATATGAGCATGTTTGTGTAAGCTCTGCTCACTCACTATGCTCCACTCACGTCTAAGGCCAACACCCAACTTCATCTATCTATCTATCTATCTATCTATCTATCTATCTATCTATCTATCTATCTATCTATCTATCTATCTATCTATCTACCTACCTGTCTACCTGTCTACCTGTCTACCTGTCTATCTGTCTCTGTCTGTCGTCTTAGTATATATTCTTTCTCTCTCTCTCTCTCTCAAAAAAAATATATAGGTGTAACATGCATATATAGTACAGTGTTCAATTATTTTTGTTTAGTAATTTATTTTCTACATTCAAGAACAATACTAGAGATTTCAAAATTATGAAATAACATATGGAATTGGGTAATTAAATAGCAACAAAAAATATATAATATTGAGCATTTGTAAAAAAAAAAAAAAAAAAAAAAATTTGCAAGAACCATGATGAAACTGGCTCTCATCAAGACCCTCCCAGGAAAACAAGACCAAAACTTACCTCTGCTGCAGAGGAGAAATTCATTCAGAGTTACCAGCCTCAAAAATCACCAATTATCAGCACTTTTATCAAGACTATACTGAGCATAAGACACATCTCAATATCAACTGTTCAAAGGAGATTATTGCATATTTTGGATGCCTATTTAGATTAGAAGGTGTGTCCAAACTTTTGACTGGTAGTTTATAAGGCATAAATCTTGATTTAAAGACACCATAGACAAGAACAATGTGTATAGCCTTCATGAAGAAGTTTAAAGAAGGGAAAAACAGCATTGAAGACAAATCTTCAGGAGATCTGCAGGAGAGAATCGACTGTGACAAAGGGGAGTTTCTATTGAGTCTATATTATAAGTGTAGAAATGAAAGGTTTACAGTGCTTTACTCCAAAAACCTTGCAGATTTTGTATTAATAGAAATGGGGTTCTTTTGGACTTTGATTATTCGATTTAGGACATAAGTTTAACATTTGAATGTGTGTTGTTTTTTTTTTTTTTATTGTAACACACAGTAAACCAAAAAACAGACACAAAAAAAAATTGTAGGTTACATAAGTATACACCTTCTCTGCATCAATGCTTCCTAGAAGCAGCTTTGGTTGCAATTACAGCCACAATGTCTTCTGGGATATGTCTCAAACACTGATACATCCGGATATTTTCCCCATTATTTTGAGGAGAATTGCCTCTTTCATATTGGATGGAGTCTGTCGATAAACAGCGATTGCCATCTAACATACAGTATACAGGTTCTTGATTTTGAGCCACACCAGTGTTTGTCGCCTTTTGGACATACAACCCACTCTTCAGTCTCCTGTAGAATGAAACAGGTTTTTATTTAGGTTTCCTATTTGTAAATAAGAATACTTATGCACGTTACTCTATATGTGATTCTATAAGATCTTTTTTAAACCGACTATTGCACAAGAGAAATCTTGGTCAGTAGCATTAAGTGCTCCGTTTATGTTGTATTATATAACAAAGAAACATATGCACAATCAAAAGGAAACCTCTAGGTCAATAACTATAATGAGCGCAGTGCTTATTCTGTACATCGATGCTTCCAGGAGCCAGACGGAAACAATGAAATCATGCAGGTTGTTCCTATAGTGCTGCTTTCCAAAATCACAGATTCTTCATGTGTGTTGAAGATCATGGATATGGTTTCTTAATCAGTGTTTTAATAACTGATTTTTTTTATTTCAAATTGTGGTCGTATGGCCCAGGGACTGTGATTTTTATTTATTTATTTTTTAATGTTTAGTGTCATCTTCCTGTTTACTGATGATTGTTTTACCCAGTGCAACAAACCTCATCAAAATGTTTTTGGATTATGGAGCCTTCTGGGTGTTTATTGTTAGATGATGGGAGTAGGATCTGCTGGGTTTACTAACAGCCTGATGCTTTGTTTCAACCCATATGTTATCCCTTTTCTTTCCTGAAGAAATTTGTGAAATGATTAGTTTGAGATTTCAATATCATCTGATCATTTATTAATACATTCCAACCTAATATTGCTTTTATTGCCTTATAGTTTCCTAGTTTGGAAAATGCTCCTCTGGGTGCAACAAACCTGATGCTGTTTTTATCATCATTACAATCTCCACTCACACCGTTGAGAGATTTGTTTGACAATATGCCACTGTTCAGTGTACCAAGTAATATTTTAATTGCTGTTTTCCACCACATGAGGTGAGACAACATTGTCCAAGGTACAGTGGATGGCAATTTGCAGAAGATGAATGTGGAGCAATATATTTGATTTTCACATTTCATTTGCTGATATTTACATCTAGTTGTGTTAAACTTAATGTGAAATACATGTTTAAATGTGGTACACTCTGGTGATTCACTTTGCTAGTTGGTAGTCAAAGCTGTTAATTGATTAAACAATCCGTCTAACTGGGTACACCTGGGCAACATGGTCAGTGTACGTTCCAGTACTTTTGATCAAACATTTAGTGCCATATTCTGAGTTTTAACACTTTTAGATGTAAATATCAGGAAATGAAAAATGAAATTCTGATCTATTATCTCATATTCATTCTCAATTCTCAATCTCAATTCATCAGGATAAAGTGTCCTTTGTTAGTCTTAAAATATTTCAGATTGGATGAAGGTTATTGTACATCTGTACATATAATAAGACTGTAAAGTTGGTGTGTCTGTACATTGAAGATATTTGTAAAAAAATAATTTGGGGAACATAAGATGAGAAGTAATAGATGATTAATGGAATTTTTGTTTGTTTGTTTGTGCACGCATCACATAAAAACTACTGAACGAATTTTAATGGGGTTTTCGCAGGTGAGTTTGGCTGAGCTTGAGGTAACATATAGGCTTTGTTTCATCACAGTCGACCCACGAGAAGAGAAGATATGCTAAATTTAAATGGAAAGCGCGCTTATCTTGAAAAAAATAATAAACAAATTCAACAGATTGTGCTGTAAATTTTTTTTAATACACGCTTACGAGTGTGTAATAAATGCGATCTCTCACCTTCTTTCTGCGCACTTTACGGTAACGTACACATTTTTGTTCATTCCAAATTTCAACAGATGGCGCTGTACATTTTTAGAAACATGCTTATGAGTTGTATAATTAAATTCCGCGCTAACGCAGGCACATCTAGTTCCAAATATATTCACAGAGCTCTGAGTGAAAATTTTTTTTGTTTTGTTTTCTTTAGTGAAACAATTTGATTAAAAATTAGTTAGTGGTGTTTCTGATCCTGTTTTTTTCCACATTCTATTTCCAGATGAATTCCTTCTGTCTTTATTTTGTTGTCCTTATATGCTAAATAATCTGTGTCCATGGCATGCTTAATTCCATATCCACCACAAGTTCCAGCAGCAGTTCAGTTCCCTACTCATTATCAGCCTGGGAAAACACTCTCAGGCACATCTCATAACGGCTAATTTTGTATTGATTAGCGGTGACCTTTCACTTTTAATATACAAGTAGAGCTAAAGCATGTCGTTGAATTGTCCCAAAAGTATAACAGAGTCACTTGACTCCTTTACTGTAGGGGTTAAACATTCAGGCTTGTATCCTTCTCTTGGTATACACCAGGCATGCACTCACCCACTTGTCAGAGGCTCATCTGACTGTGTTGCTTTTTTTAGGCATTTCAGCCCTATTGTAATATTTCTTTCTGTAGTTCCTGACATTCCCAGTCACCTGGCAAACACCACAATGTCCAGCCCTGTTTACTCGGGTCTTCATCACAGATTTAAATGCATGTCGGTTGCTTGCCGTTTAGTCACTGTTGTTATAGAAACACAAGCCAGTTCAGCAGTCTTTCGTGATGAAGCTTCTGCCAACTAAACCCCAATAGTGATCCATCTTTAGGTGAACTCTTATCTTTAGCCATCCTTTACCCCCCACAAATTTTCAATAGATTTAAGGTCAGTTTCCCAGGCCTTTGGTGGGACAGTAGAGTATAGGTTTTACTTCAGAATAACCATGCTTATTTTTATTCCAAACATTCCCTGAGTATTTCATAAAAATCTCTATCTAGAAAACCCCAGATGCTTGTGTTTATGGTTATATGAAAGAAAAGGCTTTCTTCTGCCATGCTTTTTGAAAAGTTTCTTTGTATTATTGAGGTAGTTTTGCTGCTCTGAGCCTCCATTTGGGGGCAAAATCCACTCTTAATGGAAGGTTCATTACAGCTTCATACAGATCATACTGTATCGTATTGAAGTCACAGACAATAAAAGCAGCTCCACATCAGTACTTGGTAACTGGTGGGTGAATTACAAAGGTTTTACTTTTATTTTATTTTATTTGCTTTTGTTTAGGGGCCAGATGATCTCAGGAGAAGACTGTGAGTTTATTAAGAAGTTTGAGGTTTCTCATTCTGAGCAGAAGCAGGCAATTCTGACAAATGAAGGACATCAGGTGGGTTATGATCACATCACTGTGTGTAGGTTATGTCCACTGCCTTTTGCAATACATTTATTTAGCATTTTTGTAAATAGAAAAACAGTCAAAGTATACATATTGAAATGTAATAAATTTTTTAACACATTAATGATTTTTTTAGCATGTAAAACATTAATGCTTGTAATGATCGTTTAATTGTTTAAAAGAAAAGCATTTACATCTGCTGGAAATAAATTTTCATGTTTTAAAATCAATGTTTGTTTGCAGTGCGCAAAGACCTTTCTTAACCTAATGGCTCACATATCAAAGGAACAGACGGTTCAATACATCTTAACCCTGATCGATGACACTTTGCAGGTATAATGCGTAAGCACACACTCACACAAACTCACGCACACACATTACTATGCACAATAAACATGAATACTATAATAGGTGTTTACTTTTTTCCTTTGGTGGTGTTTGTTTCTTTCAGAGGGCATGTTGTTCATGCAGTTATCCATACAGCCAGTTACATGGCAGAAGCACAATGTATACAATAATGCAGATACAGATCAAATGCTTCTGTTAATATTTACATCAAGAATTCGAATGGGGGGACAAATGTGATCTTCGCATGGAGGACTGGTTTAAGGACTATATTAAGGACTGGTTTAAGGACTATATATACTGTGTTTGTACTGTCTCTTAACAAAAAAGTGAGAAAAGTCAGAGGTGAATAGCCAAACTTGCTTGAACTTGCTTCAAAGGACGTATGCAGTAACTCGAATGGCCATGCAATCATTGATCAAATGCTGAGCAGAAAAAAACTCAAGACTTTAAAGGTCACATTTACATATTATAGGCTACTCCTTTTAAACAAGTTTGCGTTAGTCTTATAGGTTTCCAAAATGTCAGCTGAAATACAACTCCGACCATGCATTCTGGACCCATTCTCTGACCCATGATCATTTGCAACGTAGGTCCCCCTACTGTTGATGGGCTACAATTAGCAGATGATTACCACAGGTTTCACTTGACATGATCTTCCTTATTCTGTTGTAAATTTTAAAGTGTCATGCATTCTGAGAAGCTTCACTGACCACTACCTCACTAGTTGTAAAGAGTGCTTAATTTCAATTTCCATAACCATTAACTTAAGTTGCGCACAATCTCATTATTATCTAGACACATTTTTCTCACACATACACACTTCCATAAATTTTCTTTCCAAATTTTCTTTTCATTTTTGTGAAGCTGCTCTGAGACAATGACCATTGTTAAAAGCGCTATATAAATAAAATTGAATTGAATTGAATTGAACACGACTGGCTGTTACAATAATTGCCTGAAAAACCAAATGTGCCTTTATCCTGTTATACAGATGTCTGTTTTATGTTGCGCATTTACATAAACATGAGTTTGGTACGGACGTCTTTTTTAAAATCTTAGAAATAAATTTGATGTTCTCTGTGTATAATTAAAATTATAATGAGAAACCCATGTGCCTTGTGGCACCACTTTCTCCCCGTTGAGGTCTTTCCATTTTTGTCACCAGTAAAACTAGAAACTGTAGGATTTATTTAACTGGTTTCACCTCTGTGGGTGACTATTTCACCTGCATAATAATTTAGCCACTGAGAAAGTGTCTGGCTTTACATCAGCATTCAGGTTATGTCACTTTCTTCATCATTAAACATTCACTTCAGTCTTCTTCAACAGTCGGTCACTATGGCTGCTACAGTAATTGCTGGTTGAATGGAGTATGTCTCTAGGCTTGTATATATTTTAATCAGTTATCCCATGCAAGTCCTAAAGAAACATTAACATTTCCCCCAAACACAGGAAAATCATCAGCGAGTCAACATTTTCTTCGATTATGCCAAGAAAACGAAAAACACAGCATGGTCATATTTCCTGCCTATGCTGAACCGCCAGGACCTTTTCACCGTTCACATGGTAAGTTGTTATTAAAGCAAACACCACTGCAATTAGATGCTCAAAATTCATTTTCCTTAACTCCTGCCAGACACTCTGTTGTGAGTAAATTATGTCAGCTTTAATTACTCACTGTGATTGTCTTCTATTATTGAGTCAGTGCTAAAAAACGAAAAATGTTTGTGGTCACCAAAATATGACATTTTAAATGATGATATTTAAAAGGACCTAAAGGTCTTGGATGCTTTAGTGCTGTGAAAAAAGTATTTCCTGAATTTATTACTATTTTTTGCATATTTGTCACACTTAAATGATGAACACTTTCTATAAAAAAATCATGAATGAATTTGGATTTTTGGAAAGCTGAGTTAAATTTCACACCCAGGCCTGATTATAGCCAGACCTGTTGAATCCAGAAATCACTTAAACAGAACCTGTCAGACAAAGTTAAGCATACTAAAAGAAGCAACAGAAGCTCAGAAGCTAAAGAAATTCAAGAACAGATAAGAAACAAAGTAATTGACATATACCAGTCTGGAAAGAGTTATCAAGCCATGTCTGAGACTTTGAGACTCCCACGAGCCATTATCCTCAAATGGTTGGAGTGGTTGGCGTGGTGAACCTTTTTAGAAGTGGCCAGACTTCCAAAATTACTCCAAGAGCGCCAACAATGACTCAGCCAGGAACTCATAAAAGAACTCCGAACAACATCTAAAGAAGTGCTGGCCTAGTCAAACTCTGGAGCTAAATCCGATTGGGATGCTGTGGCATGACTTTAAACAGGTTAAACCCTCCAATATGGCTGAATTAAAACAATTCTGCATAGAAGAGTGGGTCAAAATTCTTCCACAGCGATGTGAAAAACGTATTGCCAGTTATCACAAACGCTTGATTGCAGTTGTTGCTGCCAAGGGAGGCCCAACCAGTTACGTATTAGGTTCAGGGGGCCATTACTTTTTCACATAGGGTCATGCATGTACTGTATGGACAGGTTTTTTTTTTTCCCTTATTAAATGAAATAATCATTTAAAAACTATATTTTGTATTTACTTGGGTTATCTTTGTATAATTTAAACTTTTTTTTTTTTTTTTTTCCATTTTAAAGAAACATGAAGGGGGCAAATACTTTTCATGGCACTGTATCTTTACAAATTGGAAAATAGATTTGCCACCTTCAGAAGGATTCATATGTGATCAAGGATGCATCTTTTAGGCCATAGGAGACTAATGAGGCTGACGTTAGACTAATGACACATGATGATGGAAACATAAACAACAGAACAAAACTGTGGAGCAAAATGTTTCTGAATATAATCGTGGAAATTAATGAAAATGTAAGAAGGCTACACCAGCAAGACCCCACAGGAAGAATGGTTCGGAACAATCTCTCAGGGAGAAATTAAACCAAAATGTTGAATAAACGATCTATTTACTGTTTTGCAGTATGAAGGCTGTTCCTTGTCCCTGAGAAGGGGAAAAAAGCACTCTTGCTGACATTATTGATTTTTGTTTAAAGGTCAAAAGTAAATAAGATCAGATTCTAGAGAAATGGTCTGGGTTTGTTTCTTCAGCCTTGACTCCATAGAATCAGATTGTATATTATGATTCATCCTTTGAATATCTTTGTATTTCTTTAAACAGGCATGCAACAACACACTCTGGGCACGATTCACTTTGATTTATGATGCTGGCTTGAATTATGTGTGTGTGCGTTTTGTCTAAATAAATAAATAATGAATAAATTAATTGCTACAGAGCTGTAATATTGTAAACTAAATATGCAGCAAGTTCACAACATACTAAAAAATATATATATAGATGCAGTATCATCTTATCGTCTATACCGCTTTATCCTGTATTTAGGGTCGTACAGGGCACATACACACACTCGCATACTCATTCACACGCTACGGGCAATTTGGGAACGCCAATTAGCGTAACCTGCATGTCTTCGGACAGTGGGAGGAAACCGGAGTACCCGGAGGAAACCCATCAAGCACAGGGAGAACATGCAAACTCCATGCACACAGAGACGGGAATCGAGCCCGGACCCTGGAGGTGCAAGACGACAGTGCTAACCACTGCACCACCGTTCTGCCTTAGATGCAGTAAATTTTAGAAAGTCTTCCCATAAATTTTGATTGATTAAAGTCTTTGTCCTGGAGCCTCGATCAGCTGAAACATAATGAGTTCTGTAGCAGAAATAAAGCGCCACAGTCAAAAAGAAATAAAACATAGGCTCAGTAACACTGAATTATTAATTTTTTTTTCACTTGCTCTTCTGTTACGTGCAAGCTGCAAGCCAATTCACCATCCCGGTATTTCACGCTTGTTCATTTTAAGTGGAGTCTCGACAAAATGATTGTGGAATGGTGAGAGGTGAGGACCCGACTCTCGTTGCAGCCTAAAAGTTGAACTGGATGCAAATTCGAAGTGGCAGCTGTGCGGCTCTGACCAATCGTGACAATTGCCGCGGGCGTCGTGCATGTCACGCGGTGGATTGAAGGAACATGGAGTGGAGGGTGATAAAAGAAAAAAATAAAAACCAATAGAGATTGCACCTTCGACGCTCCACTTGACATGCACTCTGGAGAACCTTTTAATCATAGAAGTGTGGATTTGACTTGTGTTCTACAGTAGTTTTATTTCTGTTACCTGGCAACAAACATGTTATTTTAATCTTTTAATTCAGTCAGTGCTTGCTTTTAACTCCACCAACCAGCAACCTTTACGGTTCATGCACATAGGGATCATGCATTACAAAGATTAATACTTCTCTAAATAATTTCTGTGTAATATTTTTGGCATGATCATTGCTAAATATAACTCTGGCTCCTGAGTCACAATTGGTCAGCGCAGAGGTGAGTTGTATCCAACCACAAATAGTCACATTCTTCCTGACAATCCTTGCTTACCGTATGTTTTGCGATTTCCCTTTGAAATTGACTGAAATGTTGCGTTACTCTTTCCTATCGAACATCTGAAAGAAATTAGCTAGCTATCTTGCGTCACTTCTACATTAAGAATCACTGGTGAGAAAACGGTGTATAAGTGAATGCATTAAGTCTGGTGGGCTAAACCATTAGACACTGCAGTGAATATGAGAGTTTTTAGTTCTTAACTAATTGCACATTCCTCAATACTTGTATGTATTACTTTACAGTTTAGTTGTACTCAATTCCAACCTAAAGTCCTTCGGAAAGCATGGGTGGTGACGTGGGTTTTCTTTGAGACTTGCAAAGCCAGCTGCCTCATCTTAGTAAATGCTGTCAGGCTGCTGAGCACACTTGGAGGAGTGATACCTGCCCTCTTTTGTATTCCCCAGTTATACAGACACCAGAGCCTTGATTAGCACTTCCCTAATTGACGAGAGAGAGAGGGAGAGGAGAGCTATTAATTCCACTGAGAGAACAAAGCCAATTATGCTCTCTCGGGTAATGGATGGCTGTAGCATTTAAACTCTCAATTTCTGGATGACAGCAGAACAGATGTGCCAGTAAAAAGTTGATGATAGTCTTAACTTATATGTGCAAGCTTATGTTGCCAGAAAATTGCATTATTTTCTTTTCTCTGTAGTTTCAGTCTAGCAGAGTTGACTGTTTTTGGGCTTGGATGACCTAGTACTGGTAGAGGTTTTTGTCTGTAGTAAAGCAGAAATACGTGTTGAATGTTTTCCTTTTCTTTTAGGCTGCCAGAATCATCGCCAAGCTGGCGGCCTGGGGCCGGGATCTGATGGAAGGGAGTGATCTGAACTACTACTTCAACTGGATCAAGACGCAGCTTAGCTCCCAGGTAGAAACGTGTGCATGATTTTGTTCGGAAATATGAACAGTATAATGGCCGTAACTCTTCATGAAGTCTAGTAACTTTTCTTTCAACTTGCATAATGAGATTAATTATCAATGCATTCAGAAGAAACCCAGTTGATCAAAACATGGGTCCACGTTATGGTAATTGATCAACAAGTATGAATTCATGTTGAAGTTGACCATTGCGGTCCTGTACAGGATGTCTTTCTAACCCAGTATGTTATTGGTAAATGGCATGAAGGGGCATCAATGTAGTAAATATTCAAGACCTGAGACATGCTGTATGACTGCATCAGTTGTAAAATGTGCTTTCATGTACTCAAGCTAATTACTTTTGTGTTGAGGCCCGAGCGGCTGGTGAGATTGTTCACCACACCCATACACCCAGCCCCAATTCCAGAAACATCATCAACATCAGATCCCTGATGATTCACTGCTTTTTTTTGCTAATGGAGATTTGCCTGGGATATGTGGTTCAGTTCCACGTAATGTTTATTTATTTATTTTTTGCATACTTGTGCTTGTTTGTTTATTTTGTTGTAAATAGGGACAGGTCATAGATCATAGCAGAATTTCCATTTTTCAATGGTTACACTTGGACAATTTATTTACATGTTTTTTGAAGAATAAATGGAAGAAGCAGTAAAACCTGGCCCATTAGTAATGTGCATTATGTTGCTTTTCAACAGGTGATCGTAGAACAATTTCTTATTAAGAACCATTTGTTTTAAGGATTTAACTAAAAATCCAGAATTACTAAGAGTTACTAATATACACTCACAGGCTGCTTCATTATACATACACATAGTACACCTGTTCAGCTGCTTGATGACAGCAATTTGATGCATTTAGGCATGAGGAAATAGTCAAGTATTTCCAAGTCTGCTTCTCTACTGGGATATTCAAGCACAACCATCCCAAGGGTTTATAGAGATTGGCCTGAAAATGAGAAAATGTCCACTTCTCTGAGCAGAAATGCCTTGTTAATGTCAGAGGGTAGAAGAGAAAGGCCAGAGCCGATAGAAAGGCTCAGATTCCATCTAGTTACAGCCGAAGTACACCAAAGAGCAACTCTGAATGCACAAACTTGAATTGAAGCAGATGGTCTACACACCAGGTAGCACTCCTGTCAGCTAAGAACAGTTAATTGAAGATGTAATTTGTTTATGCATAGAACTTGGCAGAACTTGGCATAATCAACATGAAATCATGGATCTTTTTTCCCAAGTATCACCGGTTCAGGCTGCTGATTGTGCTGTAATTGTGTGGGGGTAAACACACTTTGAGCTCCTTAGTACCAAGTGAGCGTTGTTTAAATGCCACAGGGTATTGTTGGTGACGATGTCCATCCCTTTATGACCTCTGGCATGTGGTGTAATGAAGATTTGCATCATGGACCTGCAGCCAAAAAATCTGCAGCAACTGTGTGATGCTATCTTGTTAATAGTGGCCAGAAAACTCTGCACAATATTTTCAGCACCTGGTTAAAAGACTTGAGGCAGTTCTAAAGCTAAAAGGAGTTCAACAAGCAAGGTGTACCCCCCCCCCCAAAAAAAAAAAAACCAGTAGAACTTGGATTAGTCCGTAAGTACTTTAGGACATTCAAGTGAAGTGTGTAACAGTCATGCAAATATGATTTTTCAAATATTTTATTTTTATTCATTTTTTTTTTCATGACAAATCTTATATTAATTATTGGATTGAGCCATAATGTCGGTACCTCCTGTGTCTTTGAACAGCACTAATGCATTTTATTGATATGGATGGAGAAGTTTCATTTGAAAATATTACTTCCTTCCAGTTCAAAGCACTTAAATGAAAGTAGCTTTAATCAAGTGGGAAATGTGGCTTTTGTAGCCCTGGCTCTTAGCTTTTATTGTATTCTTCCTATATGCAAGGCATGTGACAACAAGAAACACTTACATTATTAGTTACGCTAATAAAAAAAAATAAAAAAACTTGACTGCAATCAAGATAAAATTAACATACTAGATAACAGGAAACAGGAATTTCTTTTGGAGACATTTCAAAGTGACATTCCTATTTTACTAATTTGCAAGGCACAGTAATGTTTTACAGTAATGTTTTATTATTATTATTATTATTTTATTTATTTATTTATTTTTGGTTTGTTTTTTACTTTGCCGTTGTACAAATCATAAATTATGTAAAAATATTTTCTTAAAGCTAGCAGACCTGAGGTTTAATTAAAAAGGGTTAAAAAAAACAAAAAAAAGGGTAAAAAAAAAAAAAAAAAAAAAAAGAGTTATAATCAAACAGCACCTCCGTGTTTGCTCAGTGTGGGCTAACTGTAGTGTGCATCTCACTCAGTTTAGTCACTGCTATATACGGTATAAACTAATTGGAATGTGCTGAACATATTGTCTTACTCCTTTTAAATATATGATGGTTTAGATAAATATTAGATTAGACTCAAATTTATTGTAATTTTGCAAAGTACATAGATGTGTACATGTCCAATGAAATGCGGTTAGTATCTAATCAGAAGTGCATACGTGGCCTACTGTATTTACAATAAATAACAGTGTTATAACGGAAGATGCAGTAGGTAATAAAGTTATGGTATATAGTATTCTGTAGTAATATGCAGTATAACTGTGAAACATTGTGCAGTGATTGTGCTGTAACAAACAAAGTGCAGTAGGTAATGAAGATGCATGTAGTAATATACCGTATAATGCAGTATACTGTACCTGTAGCTATGCTAACATTCCGCAGTAGACAGACGTATCTAGAAGATAACATGCCTAGAAAAGATGCGACATGATATACGGTACATACTGTATGTACATATATGAATGATAAAGTATATACAGAATAAATGCGTGTGGAATATACAGCAGTGTAATGATAAACATATTTCAAATAATCTTAGTTATTTGGGAACAGTTTATACGGTACAAAGACAGTCCCTTCTACAGTTTTATATAATTTTATATACTTACTCAGTATAAAACTACAAAAAGTACTCTTTGCACATTCTATGTAATTTATAGGTTATATAATTTTTTATTTCATTGTATTTTGTTGTAGTTAATTTTTTTAATAGGAAATTGCTGAACAGATATACACTATACGTACACACTGAGCATCTGAGCATCAATTTGCAGTCATGCCCCTGAATCTCGATCCATATTGGATTCCTATATAATTCAGTAGATTTCCTATAGGTGTCTTGCAGACAAAATTTTGGTCAAGGAATCAACATCTAAGTCAGTACCTCAGCACACGTGCTTTTCTTTTTCTTTCCGTATGTTTTTGTTAGAAACTGCATGGTACAGGTCCAGAAACAGGAACTGGAACCATCTCTCCCAGTGAAGTGAGTATTTCCCGGAGAGGTCTTGGCCAGCTTTCAGAAGAGCAGCTGTGCTCAGTGCGGCATTAACTACCCTCTGCTGCATATCTCTTCCATTCACCTGTACTCAATTTCCCCCTTTACCTCTACAGCTATGCTTCTTAGCTACTCTCGCTCCAGTCTGTATTCATCTGAGCCCAAGCAGTGCTTTTTTTTTTTTTTTTTTTTTTGTGACATATATATATATATATTTATTTTTTACTTGTATGTGTGGTTAAATGAATTATTTTCTTCAGACACTGTCTCTGTAGGGTAAAGGAACACTGGCAGACTGGGTTCCTTTGGTTAATTAATATTTATTAGTTGTAATATATAAAGTTTTGTCATTTATCTGCTGGTATGATGCAAGCTAGCACACACCCTAATTCAATTTCCTGTCAGCACACACAAAATCTCAGTCGACTAATTTGCTGTTCTTCATAGCCTCTCTCTTTTTATCTTGAGCACTCTGCTTTTATGCATAATTCCTTCATGCTGGTCTGCAAAGTCATGAATTTCTCTCTCTCTCTCTCTCTCTCTCTAGCAGTGATTAATTGAATCTTATTTCTTCTCTCAGCCACTCTGCTAACCTCTCTCCATCCAGGTTGCAGACACCACTGTCTTGTTTCTACTGCATCGTGAGACCGTCTGTCTCTCTCTGTTTTTTTTTTTTGTTGTTGTTTTTTTTACATTTGCATGTTCAAGATTCTCCCAAGGTCTTGCACGTGCATAAACAAATGCAAAAGTATCGTATCACTTTAGGTGGCCTTGTTCCATCGCCTTCTATTTGCTAACTCCTACGCAGGATCGCCTTTCCCCATACACCCCCTTTCCCTTGCTTTTGTGGATTGTTAATGTCGCTCATCTTCTGACTGTGTTGTCCTGTCTGTCTATGTTCACGTGCATGTCAATTTGTGTGTGCGTTTGTTTGTATGTGTGTATGTGTGTTCCTTACACAGAGCTCTCAGTACGTTCAGTGCGTCGCCGGTTGCCTGCAGTTGATGCTGAGGGTGAACGAGTATAGGTTTGCCTGGGTCGAAGCCGATGGAGTGAACTGGTAAGACTTAATATTTAACATGTGTTTAGTAGCATAAGAAAAAACTAAACAAATGCGTTAATTGCCAGATCTTAGACGGATACCCACTGGAGGAGCACAAATGAGACCACAGAGGTATCAATATGTATTTTGTTTTGACAGAGTGAACAAGCAGTCATGCGAATAATGCAAATTTCCCACCTGTTTCCCATAATATTCAGCCCCATCATGTTGTCATGTCGAATACTACACGCACTCCCATCTGCACCCTTTTAGGCTGTAATCCACACAACAACCTCCAGTGTTTAGTAACTCAGCTCTTCCACGTGATCGTGTTGATGTCTGCGGGTAGACTTCTCGAAAATGAGAGTGCATCACGAGTGTGTGTGTGTGTGCGCTGTGCTTCTCCTAGCATCACGGCAGTGCTGAGTAACAAGTGCGGCTTCCAGCTGCAATACCAGATGATTTTCTGCGTATGGCTGTTGGCCTTCAGCCCTCAGCTGTGCGAGCAGTTGCGCCGCTACAATGTGGTTCCTGCTCTCTCCGACATCCTGCAGGAGTCTGTCAAAGAGAAGGTCACCCGCATCATCCTCGCTGCTTTCAGGGTACGCACACCACCACGAACACTTTACACACGGTCAAGCCAGATTTAAAGTCTTAATAAGCTGTGGGATTAATAAGATGTGGGATTAATAAGCTGTGGGATTAATAAGATGTGGGATTGTTTTAAGAAATGCTGTAGTAAAGCACAGCAAATTGACGCAGACGTAGCATAGTAGTGTAGTAAAGAGCAAAGCACTGGCAGACGGCCAGAGTGTGCGGGTTTGACACACAAACACGCTGTAACCATAACAACGCTCTTACCAGTCCTTGCTACTATCAGCCGAATAAGTTGCCTAGCCTGCAATCAATCTCCAGCCTTGTGGCTTCTTCCCATAAGATAAAAGGGTTTGCTGGTGTTTGTAAAAGCACAAGTAATAGCATGGCGTCTCACATGATATCGTTTGATACAAGGCTCCTGATTCAATCCACAGACATGATTTAATCCCGGCTAAAGGAATCAACATGGCAATTGGGATGTTCCTAGTCAGTAGCTGAGAAAAAAAAAAAAACAACAACATTTATTTATTTATTTTATTTTTACTTACAGAGCACACGGCACCAACATCTGCACGACATTTTCCTCTTCTCTCCCGGTGAATTAGTTATCTAAATGTCCTCTCAACTCTACATGCTGGCAGGCGGAGGGTGTTAAAAGGATAGAGGTTCATGTGGTGGGTCAGGGTTATTTATATTTTTATTTATTCCCCCCCATAATCCCCCTTCCATCGCCCCCCACCCACACGCCACACACACACCTTGCTTTGTATTTCACTATCTTCTCTGTTAGCTGGCACTTGTTTCACATCATGCATTTAGTCTGAAAAGCTTTATCATTTCCAGAGGCTTCATAATGAAATAACAGAAAACGCTATTATTTTCTTTATTTAGGATACACGATACAAATAGCGTGCTTTTGAATCCTTTTCTTTTCTTTTTTTTCCCCCGTTTCACTGCCACTGTGAATGGTAGCGACAGTTCAGAGGCACACTCTGGCAGCTCCACACAACCTCTATTATACTCGCATTATTTTGTAGGGTTGCTGAAATCCGATTTTGTTTCCACTTATTATTATCAAGCGCCATCTTGGAGATGTGCACCTGCACTAAAACATTATAGCTAGAAGGGGGGGGAAAAATACCTGTTATTCGCACTCTGATTCATACGTCGGCCTGACGCGCATGACACTTACTATTTGATTTAGCCCTGAAAGCTGGAAGCTGTCACAGGCATTAGTGTTTGGTAATGAATTCATTGTCAATGCCTCTGACGGTATTGAATTAGGATTCTGTATTTCATTCATTTTCATCTGCTTTAGATCTTATTAACACGATCAACTGAGGGACTGTCTGTGTCCTCACTTATAATTACATGGCTTTCATTTCGAAGCCTGTATTAATATAATTCTCTTATCTATTTTCTTTGTTGTATACTTGTAAGGGTTTTGGGCAGAATTTTAAAGTGTGTCAGTATTTATCAGTTGAATGAGTAGGTATGATGTCTGAAAAAGTCATTCTATTTGTTACTATGTTGTCACAGGCGCTTATTTTTTTGTTTTTTTGCATTGTTAAATGCAATGCAAAACATTTTACGAGTTTCACAGAAAAAATAAGCCTGACATCTTTGTTTGTCAGTAAAGAAACAAACGCTACCATATTTCATCAGTCTTCAGATAATATTGATTTTAGTTTATTACTATTTACGGCTCTTTTTTTTTTTTTTTTTTTTTTTTGGAAAAAAAGCACTTAATTTTATATTTTTTAATGACATTCTTGCTTCAAGTTCTTCTCTCTGCTCAGTGCATCCTATCAGAGGATATATCACAGCCTGTCATGTTGCCTTACTGCAGTTCTCAATTTAGGTTTCCCTTTAGCTGTACTTCTTTGCACCAGATTAATATGCTAACACGGTTCTTTCAGAAATATATTACTGACATAATTCAAGGTGACAGCTTCCACTTTATCAGTTTGACTTTCTGTTGCACTCTCCGATATTCCTGCTGTCATTTTCACTTGTAATAACTGTACATCCCGATTTCACTAAGGTTAGTACATATATCTCTAACTCTGTCATTTGTGTCAGAGGCTTTTTTTTTTCATAACGCTACCAATATTTAGTCAATCAGCAGTTGCCCAGAGCATGCAATTACTGTATAGTGCCTAATAATCACTTTGCTGGATTTTCCCTCTTTCCCTAGTCTACTCATGCGGTGTTGCTTATTATTGGTTTCAGTGTATTTTATTATAGTTTGATTTTGAACCATGAATACAGTCAGCGCTGCCCGCAGTTGGTTTCACCCAACAGACAAAAATACCGGAGCGCTTTGTGGTAGTAACACTGAGAGTCTGTTTACATATAGTGGATATAAAACATCTGCACACAAGTAATAGGTTTTTGTACTGTAATGTAAAAATATTATACCACAATCATGTTAGATTTTGTTTTCACCTGAAATAGCAACCAACAAAAAAGTAAAGCAAGTAAACAATTAAAAAAAAAAAAAAAAATATATATATATATATATATACCTTTTGCTTCTAGTACGGCCGTTTGAATTGATCAGCCTAGCACATGTTGATTTGGAAAAATTTATTCCAGTCTTCCATGCAAAAACGGAATCGGAAATTGTAAGGGCTCTTTACTCTCTTGTGAACTACTTTCTTCAAGACAATTCACAGGTTTTCAATAGGATTTTGATTTAGGCTCTGACTAGGCCATTTCCAGAAAATGAATCTTCTTCTTCTAGAGCCTTTATTCTCATTGATTTGTGCTTTGGGTCGTTATCAGGTTTGAATTTGTTCTTCGTCTTCAGCTGCCTAAAAAGAGGCCTGCAGTTTTTGTGTCAAACTAGACTGGTACAGTATTTGGAGCGATCTTTGATTCCCTCAGAGCACAATGCTGCCATTACCATGCTTGACTCCGGGTTTGTTGTCCTTTGAATGATGAATTCTAATATTTTTGCCCCAGCACAGCTTTTAATATGATAATCAAAAAGACTTACTTTACCACAAAATTTAGATAGGCTTGGCCTTTTTTTTCCTTCTTTTTTTGGTAAGAAATTGCTTCCTTTTAGCCACCCTATCCCATGCAGTGTTTTCCATAAAAAAAATAATAAAAAAATCCAATAAAAAAAATCTGGCATGGTGACAAGAACATTTCTGATTATTTATTTTTTGTGGAATACAAGACTTTTAGTTGGTAATTGCCATATAAAGGTCAAGTGAAACAGGCAGAAAATTAATAAAATGTATTCATTTCACACAAATAGCTGTCGAAGGTACCAATTACTCCACAATCAAAGAAGTTAGAATCTGTCTTTAAGAAAAATTTAGCATCATTCAGCTCATGGGTTTGTTTTAATATTCTATTAAACCTTTACCCAAGTAAACAAGATGCCTGATCTGATCACACAGGGCCTCATTACAGAGTAGCAGCTAGCCAGTTCAATTAACGTTAGCTATTAAATGGTATTGACGAATTGAGACTTTCCTGAGTTTGTTTGTTTTGCCGTCAAGAGCTGACAAAAGCTGCTGAATCACTTTGAAGCAGAGAGTAGACACACAGAGAGGCACCTGAGTGACACCCAAACGCAAATGTTTATTTTCCTACACTGGACAGGGATTTAAAAAATTTACCCGAGGTGTCGGCATGGCGGCACTCAATGCCTGTGCTATTATAGGGGAAATCCTGCCATAGTCCAGACCTGGGGCAAAGTTTAAGAAATGCAGAAATTGGCAGATGATTCTGTGGCAGCCTTAATGTTGCCTCAAATCTTTGGGCAAAATGTGATTTTTGTATTCTTCATTCAGTTTTGGCATGACAACCTCTTCTCGGAAATATTGCTGTGGTGCCCCAATTTCTCAGCTTCTTCTTAGTCGCATTCATGGTGTTCCATGGTACATCCGGTCTTTTGACAGCTTGTTCATAACCCTTGGCCCATTTTGATAATGAGATCTTATGGAGGGTCTTCAGCAGTATTAAACTCGAGTATTCCAAGAAAATCTTTCTAAATGAGCTGTTGCATTTTAATTTTGTGGTTGACAGGTGTAAGATAATTACATTCGAACATGAGGCTGAATGTGATGTGGTTAATTCCGAGTGCAGTCACATTCTCTAGTTATAAAAGGGAGTGCACACTCATGCAGACAGGTTCTTGTAATCTTCTTTCTTTTTATTTCTCCTAAAAAAAGTTATTTGTTTTTCTCAACTGAAGTGTTTTGCAGAGTTTTCTGAAAATGGCCTAGAACAGGGCCCGTCTCTAAATTCTATTGAAAAGCCTTTGGAATGACTTCAAGACGCCTGCTTGTAGACTGTTCCCTCAAAACAATGAATGTATCACAAGAAAAAGGTTCTTTAACCAAGTATTAGTGAAAGGCTGTGTACACTTATACAACCAGGATAGTGTAAGTTTTGTGTTTTTTCTTTATGTTTCTATTTGTTTTTCACTCAAAATATGTTTAAGCAATATCCCACGAGAGGGAGAGCTGTTGTACTACATATCAGCACGGCTGTGATACGGTTGTAGGCAGGTATTATGTAGTCAAAAAGCTGAGGAGAATAAACCATGGAGGTGGTGGACAGTCCTGAGAAATTTACGATATTTCCCTTATATTCCCACTTTAGAATGCCGGCTAATTTCCGGGTTCTGCGGTTGAATTCCAAATAGCGTTAAAAGGACAGTTAGTGCACTATGTAAGGGGTACAATCTCTTGTTCCACACAACAAATAGTGCCCTTGATCCGGCGTTAAAGAGGGATTTTGGATTTGGCATTGTGTTAGAAGTTGTTTAGCTTTTTTTAACCAAGAACAGAAAAGCATAGATGGTTTAAAAGCAATTCGGAATGACGTAGAACAAGTTACTAAGGAGACAAAGTGTTGTCGAATGTGGGTTTTGGCAGGCAGCTGCTCTCTCCCCTTTTCATTCCAGCAGACCGTACTGACCTACTTTCACTCATGTTAGAACACTTCTGATGCAGAGTGATACATGCATATGATTAAATTTCCCAGTGCTGTTATGCTCTATATCGGCACTCGTAGAATGCTTCGCATTCAATCAGATTACTTGGTCGGAACTGTTGTCTAATGTTTGTCATATCTCCTTAAAAAGTTTGTTATGAATTATCACGGTTTCATGTTTAAATCGCAAACACCTATAATTTTAACAGGGTTGAGTAAATCTTTGATATTTATTATAGTTAAAAATATTTTACCCAGAGCCAGCAAAATGATAAGTAAGAAAAAAATTCCCTATTTCAATGATTGATTAAATTATATATTGTAAAACTCGGATTGCAGTGACCGTTTAAATTGCAGTGTTTTGTCTTTAATGAAATGTGTAGAATTTAGAACAGATTTGCTGTTTTTCTAGATGACTTGTACATAAAATTGATTAAGACTGACACAAAACCAGTCTTAGAAAAACCTATTAGTGATGATAAACATTCTTCTGGAGAGTAGTAGAGTTTTTTATTTTTTTAATTTTATTTCTTTTATTTTAAGTATTCCTTAAGTATGGTATGTCTTTGTTTTCAATGCTACAGAAAAACTACCTTTAAAGTATAGTTTTGGGAACAGAAATGTGAGTAAAAGTTTTTAGGGGCAGGAGCAGACCTTTTCTTTTGCTAAAATGCTCAATAGCTATCATAGTTCAGGTTTTATTATAGTCTACATGGTGAAAAAGGCTTGTTTAATGCATTTTGCTGTTTTTTTCTGCTAAGGTAGTGATTAGTTTGTGCTTTTGTGAAGGTCTCATATAGTGTACTACCTAAGTATTTTCATCACTTAGTCCATTTAAAACCGTCCATTAAAATTTTTGTGTGATTTACAAGGAGCAGTATAAATCCATTTCATTTCTTTTTTTTTTTTCCAAAGCATGAAACTGGATGTTTTGTTGGTTTTGTGTCTGTAGAGCAGATTACCCTTGATTATTGTATTTTATGGATTTTATTTTGAACAAATTACAGTTGAATGAAAATTGTTTAATTAATACATATACTACCAGTCAAAAGTTTGTACACCCTTTTTAACTTCATGGTCTTTCCTTATTTTTTATTTCTTTTTACATTGTAAAACTATGCTGAAGGCATCCGATATATGCATATTTTGAACAATTGATATTGAGATGTGTCTGCACTTATGATCTGAAAAGCCTTCATAATGGCTCTAATCTGTGGCTCTGTTTGTTAAGTGGTGATTTTGAGGTTGGTAACTTTAAATGAACTTCTCTGCAGCAGAGGTAAGTTTTGGTCTTGCTTTCTTGAGAAGGTTTTCATGAGAGCACTTTTCATCATGGTACTTGATGGGTTTTGCAAATACATTTGACCATACTGTTCTTGCAAGAACTATTACAGAACAGCTGACCTTCATGTCTTAAAATAACAACTAACTACTGTTGTTTCTTAATAACATAATTCCATAGTTGTTATTTTTTGGCTTTAAAATCTGCAGCATTTTTCTAGAATGTAGAAAATAAATCGCATTAGTGATACATGAGTAATACTTTAGTATAGAGGATGAATGGAATGGTGATGATGCAGGATGATTCACATTAGTAAATTATAAGTGATTTTGTTTTGAAATGGGTGTGTATACACAAAGTGTGTGTATATCTGTCGGTCTCTCCGTCTCTCTCATTTATGTGTCATTCATACTTAACATTAAAAACACTGACAGGTGAATAATGTTGATTATCTTTTTATACTGGCACATGTCAGAGGGTGTGACAAGCAAGTGAACAGTTCTCAAGGTGCACATGGATCTGAAGGACTTTGACAAAGGCCAGATTGTGATGGCTAAATGACTGGGTGAGAACATCTGGGGAAAAAAACAGGTCTATTCTCTAAGACTGCACCCTGCCACACAGCAAAAAACAATTGTAGAAATGTGACAGAGTTCAAGGTGCTTCTGGATAAAGTTACAAGGGGAGTCCACATAGTGTTAGGCAGGTTTTAATGTTTCGGCTGTTTTGTAAATTTTAATATTTGATATTTTTGAGCATATCTCCTTTACAGTCGGAAATGGGCAAGAAAAATATTGCTCAGAATGAAGACTAGATGCTGAAATTGACTAACATTCCATGTCATTATTAGAACCTGCTGGAGAAATCTGCAGAGAGGGAGACTCGTCAGGAGTACGCCTTGGCCATGATTCAGTGCAAGGTTCTGAAACAACTGGAGAATCTGGACCAGCAGAAATATGATGACGAGGACATTACTGATGACATCAAGTTCCTTCTGGAGAGACTGGGAGAAAGTGTTCAAGACCTCAGGTAACTTTGTTTTTCAAACAAATTTGGATTTCCAACTTGAGAATGCACACTTGTCATATGCGTACAAAAATATATTAATATATTTTAATGTATGCTTAAGAGCCATTTTATTATATACACTAACTGAACTTTTAAATCAGGCAAAACTTTATAGGTCACATTGGAGATAAACAAATCACTCCAAAGTGACTTCTGTAGCCCATCTGTTACGATATACATTTTGTCAGCCGCACTTTACTCGTCTGTTAATGGTAAAAGAACGCCATTGGCCAGATGTTACTTGGGTGGGGGGCATTCTCAGGGAAGAGGGAGGCTGACAAAATGCACATAGTAACAGATGGACAACAGAAGATTTCGGATTAAGCTATCTCATTTCTCTCATCACTTTAACTTCTGTGATCAGTGCTGGCTTCTTTTTAATTAACTTTGGCAGCACTGTCTCTTATTCATCATTGTACACTGCTGGATTAAAAATAATCAGTCAAGCAAATATGTCCAGCCTTTAGCATTCTCTGGTCCAAACGTGACACTGATGAAGAAAAATGGGAAAAGATGAACAGAGTTCACTAATTCACTAATTTACCTGATGCACTTATTCACTACCATACCGTGTACCGTCACCTATATGTTATGTGTAGCTGCACCATGATGAAATGTCAGCTGGTTGCACTTGTAACGATTAAAACAACTCATCACACTATTGGAATGCGCATTTACGAATGTACTTAGAACAACAATCTGTGAAATGATTACAAAGCTCATGTCTTTTATCTTTCCATCTGTGCTTAGCTCCTTCGATGAGTACAGTTCTGAGCTGAAGTCTGGTCGTCTCGAGTGGAGTCCAGTGCACAAGTCCGAGAAGTTTTGGAGAGAGAATGCCGTTCGTCTGAATGAGAAAAACTACGAACTGCTCAAGTGGGTGGCTGATGTAACATGAAAATATTGAACGAACTGTGATGTTGATATTGTGGGAGTAGACTGCGTAGACTGAAGAGGATTGAGTGGATCTATTGTCCTGGATTTTACAATACGATTTATGATTTTTGCACGATTTACTATAAAACATGTTTTTTTTTTCTCTTGATCTTTCATGGTCTGTCTCATCAATGAGTCTGTGTTTGTATATACTATACTGTATAATAGGTACACCTGAACATCTGCTCATTTATGTAATTATATGGATTAATATTTTTATCATCAGTTTAAAAAAAAATCTCCAGTTATTGAACAGATTCCTGTTCTTGGCTGATAAGTGGAACCCAAATCCATTGGACTTCTGCTGTCCTGTGTGAAATCCCTGGAGATTTTTAGTTTTTTAAATATTGAAACAGACAACCATGCCATGACTACTGACACGGTTAACATTATTTATTATTTTTTCAAGTTCACAGAGATCACAATTTTCCCTCCTCTTAAATTTGGTTTGAGCACTTGGTGTCTATCCCCCGACCTGAATCTGCACGATTGTACGCAGTGTACTGCTGAGATATGAAGAGATGACATTAATCATATCTTGTTACAGTATGACAGCACCTGTTAATATTGCATTTAATTTTTTATTTACATTTAGGCATTTGGTAGACGCACTTATCCAGAGTGATAAAAAAAAGGTTGATATTGTGTAGTTAATAATCAGTTCTCACACTTGATGTGTTGGAAGCTGGAAAATTGGCTTAAACGTAAAGATCTGATCGAGTATCGCAAAAACGAAACTGCCAAGTTTCTGGGTCCGAGCATCTCCAAAACAACAGCTTTTGTGGGATGTTTGTCATATGCAGTATTACAGTAAGTATCTACTAAAAGTTGTCCAAAGATGGAAAACCGGTGAACCTGTGACACTGTTGATGTCGATGCACATGCATAGCGAAGGCTAGCTCGTTTGATCCGATCCCACAGAAGAAATCCCTACCGTAGCACAAATTGACTCACAAAGTGAATGCTGGCTATGATAGAAAGATCATGTCAAAGCTTATGTAGCTGCGGACCGGTCAGTATGCCCACGCTGGCCCCTGTCCGCTGTCGGAAAGCTCTTATAATGGTCAGGAGAGCATCAGAAGTAGTCCATGGAGCAATGGAAGAAGTTGACCTGGTCTGGTGGTTATGTTGACCGGTTGGTGCAGGTATGTTTCTTACCTGTGAAATCGATGGGACCAGGATGCACTATGGAAATAAGGCAAGCCAGCAAAGGTGTGTGTGTGTACTGTATGTGTGTGTGTGTGAGATGCTCTTTCCAGTGTTCTGCTGGGAAACCTTGAGTCCTGCCCTTCATATGGATGTTACTTTGACACATACTGTACCATATACCTAAACATAATTGCAGACCAGCTACACCTCTTCATACCAGCAGTATTCTCTAATGGCAGTGGCCTCCTTCACCAGGACGATGCTGCCTGCCAGACTGCAAAAATTGTTCTGGGATGGTTTGTGAAACACAACACAGTTCAAGGTGTTTACTTCGCTTCAGAATTACTCGGATCTCAAACCGTTCAAGCATCTGTTTGGATGTGCTGGATAGATAATTCCGATCCATGGAGCCTCATAACTTACAGGACTTAAAGGATCTGCTGCTAAAGTATCAGTGCCAGATACTATAGCACACCTTCAGAGATCTATGAGAGTCCATGCTTCGACGGGTCAGAGCTGTTTGGGCAGCGCAAGGGGGGACCTACACAATATGAGGCAGGTAGTTTTAATACTATGGCTGATCTGGGTAGTGGATTAAAGCTGATGTTGGATGCAAACCCCTATTTTTAAAAGTTATACTAGTTGAAACTGGCACAAATTGAACAAGTTGTCTCGGATTACAAGTGTTTTTTTTTTGTATTGTTTTTTTTGTAGAATTTGAAATCATTAATCATGGCTCCCTCTAGTTCTTTTGACAAGGCTTAATTCATGCATCCCATTTGTCTCATCGTTCCTTTTTCGATAATCTGTGCTGGCTTGTTTTTAAGACACCTATAATTTCTTTTAGCTCAGTTCATTCCGTCCGTCATCCTATACAATTTGCAGTTAATTATCCGAATGTCTCCAACTTTAATGGATTTCTCTCTTTGCCTGTCACCCATTATATATTCTTGTAGAATCGTCCTAATTACCAATGCTTCTTGTGAGTGCAGCGTCAGCTTATTCTCAGCCTGTTGTTTGTGATCCCTCTCTTCTAATTCTTGCAGAAGTACAGTGTTTTTTTTTGGTGTTTTTTTTTTTTTATATTTATCATTTACATTCTAAATCACATGCTGTTGTTCTCTTACTGTTTTGAGCCAGGGCCATTATAAAGAGCATCCTTCTAGATGAATGACTTGTTATTTTATCCTTCTGTTGAGATAACACTTCTGCCTGTATTTCTCCTGCATGAAATAGTACATATTACAAGGAAGAGACCCGTTAGGCTTGTGACTCACCTAAATGTTTGTCTTCGTCTATGTTAAGCTGGCTTTACGTTGGCAGAATTTCAGAAAGAAAATCGATTTTTATTTTTTAGTCAAAGACAAAAAAAAAAAACCATAGCATCAGGTTCAGATACTGTAGGGGTTGAGGAGTAGAATGCATAATGTGGCAACGACAAATCAGAAACTAAATGTGGGATTAAAAAGAAAAACAGATTGTTGCTTTTTTGGCAGCAGAGAGAATGTTTCTTTGATGTCTCATCAGAGATTTATTATGACAGCACAAAAAGGGACACTGCAGAGAAAGAAATAGCGGATAAAATACGCCTCGGTGTATCCTTATTACATAAAGTGGACTTTGAAGAATCGCCATTCACGTTGGCGTCCTTTGAGCAAGCCGTGACTTCTCTTCTTGGTCTTTTTGAAGTCATTTCTGTAGACATTGCATTGCTAGACCAAGAGCTTGTTCCTGTTTGTGACAAATCTTCTGCATAAGCCATGATTGAGGATGTAAGTAGAACATAGTAATTTTCTTTAATCGCAGGTCTGTCGTTGGAGTATCTCCGTCGTATTACGCGTTATTGCACAGTCTGTTACAGAAGTCTGGCAAGCCTTTATTAGGATCATCTCATACACTGTGGCAAGTAGTAATCTCGAAAGGCTGCTGAAATCACACCGTCTAAAGCCAGCATCAGAGAGTTTATATCCCCCCAGATACCCGAATTCAGGTTTTGATTGCACAGATATTAAATGAGTGTTTGTTTATTTGTTTTGTTATGATCCAGGATTTTGACCACACTCCTAGAGAAGTCTGATGACCCTCAGGTTATTGCTGTGGCTGCTCACGATGTGGGAGAGTACGTGAGACATTACCCTCGTGGCAAAAGGTAAGCCGTTTAACCACCCCTCCCCTCCTTAGAAAGGCCAGTGTAAAGCTTTCTCATTTTCTGTGACGGTGCGAATATATATATATAAATATATATATATATATAAACATTGCTGCTGTGACAGTTACATGTGGACTGCGTCAGCCTCAGAGTTGTTAATGGAAAATAATAAACTTTTTGGGGTAACGTCACCACACCAGCCGGGCACTGAATTGGTTCTATTCCAGCAGTCAGCAGTAGGTGATTTATTATTTTTTTTTGCAGGAAGTATGAAGATGCTCTCCTTGTCATTATGTCCTGTTCTGTACGAGTGTACGCATTTTACTCTGCTCTCAACAATCAAAAGTCTTCGCAGGAAGTTAAACGCCCGCCATAGGAGCTCGCTGTTGTGAATCACCTCTGGTACTAACCTTTAAATTGGACCACTCTAAAGCAATTTAGTCTCATGGAACTGCGCTACTGGAGATTTTGCCAGGATAATTACTCCTGTTTCATTATACTGTTTCATCTTCTCCTCTGGTAGTTACATAACATTTAGCACCTGTCGTGTCTTTTCCATTACACTTAAAATATGAAAAGGGTGTATGTTTATTCTGAATGAACTTTGTTTGTTTTGTTTTTTTTCCTGCTGTTTATCATTTTACCTATGAGCTTGAATAATTTTCTGTAAAAAAAAAAAAAAAAAAAAACATGTTCACCTTCGAATTAAAATGACTTGTACCTTAGAGTGCAATCTCCTTACACAGCAGTGCTTCTTGCACTGTGTGAGCAAAGGCTCCCAAATGGATTTTGTTGAAAATGACTGGTGTGGCTTGCAGTGATTAGCAAATGAGGCTAAGTGTAATGTTAATACCGTGCCTTTACACTCAGCTGAATGACTCTTGAAATTAGCTGTTTTCATATGTTTTCATAACACGACATGATCTTGAAAGATAAAAAAAAAGATCTTTTTTTTTTCTAAAGCAGAAACGTCTCCTTTTATGTTTCGTATAGCCTACAGTAGGATATCAGTACTGATGATGACTGAGCAATAATCCGCACTAATCCGATCTCCTTAATTTATTGATTAATTGTTGATTTTCCACAGTATAAGTGGTATCGTATGTTCCCGATGTCCCTTCATTGCTTTTATTGTCTCTGGATTCAGAGTACTCTGTTATATTTATATATTATGTTAATCCTGATAAACTGCTCTGTTCTTTATCCTTTTCATGAGTTGTCTCAGCTCTAAACTCATCTTGTTTTTTTTTTTTTTTTCTCCATTCTTTTGGATGTTGGTCTTTATCTCATTCGTTTCTTCCTTTCACCCCTATCAGGGTGATTGAACAGCTGGGTGGGAAGCAGCTGGTGATGAACCACATGCATCATGAGGACCAACTAGTGCGCTACAACGCTCTACTGGCTGTTCAGAAGCTGATGGTCCATAACTGGTAAGTTTTTCATTTCTCGACAGTCCGGGTAAATTACAATATCAGACCTGCTTTTTTAAATTTATTTATTTATTTATTTTTTAAGAAATGTCAGATGCAGTGTTTTAAAACTGGTCCATCAGGAACCCAAGTCATGGTAAAGTGTTTGTTTGTGATTACTGTTTAAGAGACTGAAATAATGCAGTCGGTGTTTGCACTTGCAGTAATGATTGATATTTAATTGAATGATCAAGTCATAATCTTTAACAGTAGTGCTGGCAGTAATCCAAATGGCGACTTTATAATAATGTGCTCATTTGACTTCATTGGCGTTTGTATAGCAATAACTAATTCTTAAGGACGTGTTCACGTGGTTGGTAATCTTTATAGCAAAAATAAATACATTCAAAATATTTCTTATTTTAAAAGAAAAGAAAAATCATCACTGGTATGGTGAAGCATAGAGAGGTTTATTTAACATTTAGGTAAGAGTTTTTGGTGTCTCAGGTTTATAACCGGCAGTAAGTTTTGATTTAAGAAGACTTGGCACTTTACAGTTTCTCGTTAACATGACAAGCATTTTTCCCTTTTATTCAGTAAAGAAAAGTGAGGCTGAGAAAGGAATAACTGTACAGAGTTTAACATCATGAAATGTAGCTACTGTATGAATTTATGAAGAAAAAAAAGAAAAAAAAATTACACAACAACTTGCTGTGGTTTAAGAGGAATAAATATTTTTGTGACTGTAGGGTTATTGGAAAATAACCACTCTCTCTACGTTTCTCTAAGGGCACAACATGTCATGTTTTATTCCTTACATACCCATGAGCCACTCGTTATTTAAACTTGCTATTTGATTCTGGATGATAAGCTCCTACATTAAGATTTTTTCAAATAGTTTCAATTATAAGTGGAAGTCTCAGAAAATGGCATTTAAGGACAGCAACGGTTATCAAAATGCGCTTCTTGGTAAATGAGGACGTTGGGAACTTGTTCACCGTTTTTTGATGTTGATGCTGTTGCAGATATTGATTCAAGTCACTTAAAGCCAAGAAGGAGAAAACCACAAATATTAGCTTTCTCACTCATCGATGTCTGATTTAAGCTCTAATTTGACCTTAATTGAGGCCATTTTGTACTTGAATGAGTGAGGTTTTGTAGGTGTTCTCAGATACAGTAATTATTAATAGTTTTTTTAAACCAATTCTTTTGGATGGCTGTTAGGAATTCGTTACATGTGTCAGTCACTATGGTGTAAACTTTTCTCTTTATTTTAAACTTCTTATTTTTTTATAGAATTACAATGTCTGCATATTTAGAAATCTGAATCTGTATTATGAAAATCAACCCCTTTTAATTTTTATTATGCGTTTTCAAAGCCCTAACAATTATGTGCTGCTGTTAGTGTTTCAAGGACCTCCTCACCTTTAATTATAACGGCTATACAGACACACCCTCTAAGGTCATTAAATAAAATGCCACTATCGGATGGCTACAGACACTTTGTTCAAGATCATCAATACTGTGTTCAACTCATAGAAAGACTCGAGATAATTCTGTGAAATGGATTTTTTTGTTTTGTTTGTTTTTACTTTTGATCAGTTTCTGTAATAATCTGTTTGATTCTTTGCTGTGTAATTTGGCCATTTGTAATGTTCATCTTTGCTTAAAAGATCTAATCAATCATCTTTGCTTTCTGAATCTTATAGAATTTAGAGAGTATAAGGGAAGAGGAAGATTTTAAGGTGCACATCTGTGAGAATGGACCTTGGTACAGTATCATAGAAAAGAGATGCTGATACAGACTATACAAATTCAGCTATTCTTTGTTAGACGCTCTGTTTTTTAAATCTTACCTTTGACTCAGTAGCAAAGTGACTGGACTGAAATGCTGTAAAAGCCTGACAGTACTTTTATACAGTATCATGCAGAGCAAATGCATTCTTGAGTCTAACCAGGCCATCTGATTGTGCAGAGTGTCAGATCACAGTTGTGATGTCATGAAGGTACAGTATAAAGTTCTTTTCTGTACCCTGGAGCCATGAGTCGGACTTCCTGCTTCTTGTCTGAAACGCTGGCCTCCCAGATACTTCAGTAATGGCCCAAACATGTGGAAATGGCTATACAGGGGATGTGGCTAAAACTCTCAGACGAGTTCCTGTACTGTGAATGATTGTACTGTATGTACAGTCCTCACAGACAGAGATGTCTCTCCCCCGCAAGTTGACAACAAATTATCCGTCAATTTTCAAGGCTCAGGCGTTCCACAGGAATGACAGCAGTGGGTTCTGAGCCACCTCAGGCATACGTTATTCACAGACATACAGTATGGCCTACTTTAAAAATTTTGCATCATTAAAATGTTTTACCGCGGCGAAGACTCAAATCACCATACTGTGCATGAAGTTTTTTTTTTTTGTTTCTTTCTTTTTCGGTTTTATGCCTTCATACAATATATAGAGGCTTCTTCACTTATTGGATACTTTATTGTTTCATAGATTCAGTTAAAAATTTATTGCTTTTGCCCATGAATCTACACTCAATAATCCATATTAACTACCTAAAAATAAAATGTCTCATTCAGGTTATCACAGTCTTTTATATTCAGTATTTCATAGAAACACATTTAGCATCAAATACAGGTTCTCTACAAGCTTACCACACCTGGATTTGGACAGTTTTTCTCATCCCATTCTTCCTGGCAGAACCTAAGATGAGTTTAGTTAAATTGGATAGAGAACATCTTTGAACTGTATTTTCACGTCCCTCCATAGATGTATAACGATCAAGGCTTCATCCGAGTCCCTGAAAGACATTTGTCTTGCCTTTTTGTCATAGTCTGAGGAACCCCATTGTATTTGGCTGAATTCTTCCTTTTTTCCACTTCTTGCTGGTGAGAAACTCTTCCTGGTAGGTGATACTTAATCTACCAAACTTTACTGACGAAATGGTATTTACTTGTTGATGAGCAGAGTTTTCACCACATGTAGTGGTTTGCCAAATGTTTTTTTCACCAGAACCGACGGGCAGCTCTTGGAGAGTCCTGATGCTTCCACACCTCTTCCAGTGTTTTTTATTTTTAATTTTTTAAATACCCTTATACCAGATCTACGTCTCAACATTTATTGATTGCAAAGGTCTACTGAACTCCTTGTATTTCACGCTTTGGTTTTTTGATCTAACCTGTGCTATGAAGTGTGTGACCTTTTCCACACAAGTATGTTCCTTTCTAAATCATGTGCAATTCAAGTTCTAGAGACATATTAAGATAATTATAAGCAAACAGCTCACACCTGAGCTCAGTTGGGAGTGCGTGAGCTAGGGGTCGGAATACTTAGCTAAATGACACATTTCAGCTTTAGATTTTTAATACATTTGGGAAAAATAAACCCGACTCTAAAAGCATGTTGTTGCTTTTGCATTGGTATTATGCATATTTATGTGTGGGTTGATGGCCAAAAATCTATAACACAACAATATATGCAAAAGTAAAGAGGTCTGAATATGTTCCCACTGTTTACTGTTTACCTCGCCCGTTGAGCTCTGTATGCAAGAAAGCTTCTACAGCAATGCTTAGAAAAATGTAAAAATATGTAAGCCAATAAAGAGGTTTGACGGCTGTCTTTTCAGACCATCGGTTAAATAGCAAATGCCTGTAGCACGCCTACATTTTATGATTTCACACATGGGAGAGTCACAGGTAAACTTGTTATTCATTAGCCGTAAACCATCAACCGATGTTCCTTGCTGTGATGGTTGCTATGGGGTTGGGGTATTAGCAGATGTTAGTGCTGGAGTCCATTGTTTATTCAGTACAGTACTATGCAAACCGTCTTGAGCCACCCCTCATTTATTAATTTTTTTCTTTCTAAAGAGTCTTGTATTTTTAATGTAGTCTTCAGAAATAGTTCTCCAGGATTCCTGATAAACTTATTTGGCTCTCATCTTCTTTGGCAAGTGTTTGACTTTCATTTTCGGTCCAGTCCCTGTACTTGACAAGTTTCAGAGGAATGTCTTTTGTTTGTTAAGCCACACCATAACCTAAAACCATCTACCTTAAGACATGAGAAACTAGTTAATTGTATCTTTCGGCACTTTGCAGCCTTCTACAGGAAAACATTTGTTCCCATTTCTTTAATTTAATGTACATAATTTAATTGTATTTAATATGAAGAAATGAGGGGTGGCTCAAGACTTTTGCACTGTACTGTAACTGTACTGTACGTAGCACACATTGTCTTCAATGCTCTGTCTTTCATCAGTGGAACTGACACATGGTGGCATCTTGATAAATTACCATAAATTTGAGATTTTTTTCCAATACTTAAATGAATTAACAGGATGGAAAGTGACATTATTGCCATAGATCTCTGTGATATTTGTAAGCATTGTTGAGCTTCCAGTGCTACAGAGCAAATAAACACAGATTTTGCTCTCTACTTGAACAGGTCAGGAAGGTTTCAACTCTTGCTGAGAGTTCGTGGTGTTTTAGCTCGTGTTACTATCGAGGTGGAACACTGTTGGAGCTCCTTTTGCCGTATGTCTCACTCTCTCAGGGATAGTTAGGAGGCCACAGAAGCATGCTGTTATCGCTTTTTGTCCCAGCAGCTGTTTGATGGTTTTTCTCTTTGGAGAAAACTGTTTTCAACAACAGAGATGGAAGTGATTTAATTGTAATGCATTGCTTGTTTAATGTTTAACTTTCGTACGGAAAGCTTTACTGACGATCAAGATGAACCTTATTTCCTTTTACTATTAGCTTAGATTATATGGAGCATCTGTTAGACAGGTCTCTGTAAATGATCTGTTACCATAGAAACGATAACATTAGTACAAGCATACTAAACCCGTCATTCGAATTACGCCTCCTTCGACAAAGCCCTAGCATGAAATTGAAACGATAAAAGCATAATCAAAGTAATTTTTTACTGTAGTTCCTGTCTAGATTAGTGCATCAACAGTCATTTCGTGGTGCATTGACATTTATTCATTTTGTGATTAAATACTTTGTAGTAACTCCTTTCGGATAACAACATGAATAAAGGGCATACAGTATATGTGTAAATGCAAGCGCATGTCTTCATTATTGAGTCATTCGCTTCATGTCAGCCCAAATGAGCTGGAAAGCAAGGATCTTTGAATGGATTTTTTTTTTTTTTTTTTTTTTAATAAAGATATGGGGAGCTTTTAGTGCTTTTAAAGCTTTTAAACAGGAAGTAGTTTCACACAGTAAGAAATCTAAATGGTATTGTGTTCTGCTTATAAAAGTAGCCTTTTCAATACCTAGAATCCTCTTCTGGAACAAAACGTTTCCGTGTGAACAAAAGATTATTCTCAAATGTGAGTTGGATAAAGTTGCAAGGTGAGGGTGTTCAGCTACACACAGGTCACAAAGAACTGCCTTTAAAAATGGAGGGTAATTAACATCTCTTCACCAGTCTAAAAACTTCTTTCCCCTTCCTCAACTTCTTGAATGAAAAGCTTGCTGTGCCACCTGACTACATACCCACAGCTGATTTAAAAAAATCCATAAAACTGGAAGCAACAGGGAATTGTGTGAAAGGGTTTTAACGATTGTGTCTTGTTTTGCAGGGAGTATCTTGGCAAACAGCTGCAGTCCACGGAGCAGTCCGCACCGGCTGTCGCCGCCCGCAGCTAAACTCTCTCCGAGCCTGTGTTTGCATCAGTTGATGTTGTGCGAGTGTCTGTTATCGCTGCATTATGAAGGGGAAAAGAAAAAAGACGTCCCTGATCGTTCTGTGTTGATGTTGTATGAGCATGATTACTTTTTATTTAT
>JAQQZT010000001.1:23922886-23940994 GCA_030068275.1 Clarias platycephalus
AACAGATATGTCTTGAGTCGTCGTTTAAAGATCGTCAAAGTCTCTGCTGTACGGAACATGCTAGAGTCATTTTAAGACAAAAAACATCTGTACCCAATCTACTTTTTTTGATTCCTCATTTGTGATTCACTCTCCGATTACTAAACAGGACTGACAACAATTATTATTATTATTATTATTATTATTATTATTATTATTATTATTAATTGTTTAATTATTTTCTGTATTTATTTATTTAAAAAAGAATTTGGATAATAAAAACAACCATAAAACATGTGATAATGTGGAAAAATTGCTGATGTGACCCATTTTTTAACTTTTTGCTCAGTCATGTTCTGTATAGTTAAATTTTACAGAAACATAAAATTCAGTTGATCATATAAAGTATATGCCTATTAAAAAACATCTGTGAAACAAAAAAATGCCTAAAATGCTCTGGGGTTTAAGGGCTACTTAAAATGCATGTACTTTAATTGTTAATACAGTAGTAACATGTAATGTCATGGATTGTCCCTGAAACAAGTCAGTTCCTGAAATTTCTCACCAGCCTCCTTTTATCTCTCTGTGGACGTTAATAAGATGAATAAATAAATAAATTAATTAATTAATTAATAAAGTGGAATGTTATAAATAAAAAAAAACTGGAAAACTTCACCGCTTTGTCCTGAAGAGTATCTATATTATATATATATTATACGAAGATGTATAATCAGAATTTTTTAAGGATTATACATTTTCGTTAAATAAGAGCACTTTAAAAAAAATCTGTTTATTACTAGCCTCATTTTAAATTAAGAATGGGCTGTACAAGTAATGGATAAAATGAGATCTTAAAATTAACTTGTGATTTAAAATGTAACCAGACCTACAGCCTGAGATATTGTTATAGAATATTAGTCAATACCCGCCGACCAAGGTTCGGAGAATTCAACAGCTCTGGGGTAATAAAGAATTTAATAACAAAGAAGTTTCGGTTCTTGGTGCTATCTTCGGAAGAAACAAAATATGCAAATGTTATAATAATGAAGGTTTGCTTTCATGTGGTTGCAGTGAAAGCTTGCTTTAAAACTTGATCTGATCCAATTGGGTATCTTTCTAATATCCTGTAATAATAAAGCGCATTATGAAACCAATGGTTGTGAAGTTATAAACATTGTTTAGAAAAATAAGGAGTTATCTTTCATCAAGTGCTGGACCTGTGTTTTCCGTCACCATGGTGAAAAGTGCATGTTTTTACAAGGCGAAAACAAGCCTCGTTGTACAGTAACTGCTACTTGAATAGATATTCGGGGCTATTTTAGGTCAGGAAATGGTATTTACAGTACAACATTTTCAGACTGACGCTTCGTAATTGGCAGCTGGTTGTAGGACGTAGCTGCTGCATCACTGCTAAAGTGACATGTAGTGTCCCTCAAAACAACAGGCCCATGCATGACACATGTGGCCTTTACCTTCCACACCTCCTGTGGTACCCAGAGGCATTTTGACACTTGATGTCCAAGTTACATGAACCCGCTAATGGTAATATAAATGTATGTAGTTTATAATGACTGACGTTCACATGGTTAAATAGTTGCACATTTTGATGGACAGGTCTCAGCAGAGAATTAGCGGTAATACAGGATCTTTAAAAAAGTAGTCTTCAAAGTACGATTTTATGCTGGAACATGGTGGTGCAGATTATTTGTGCTAATTAATGAAAACTCCAGGCTCAAATGATGTCTTTTCTGACCTTCTGATGAGTTTGAACTAATAAAATCTCAGCACAATGAAACTTGAGACGATGAGACAATAAGCAATGATTAATCATTCATTGTAATTGTAGACCTGCTGTGCCCTCGTGGGACTTCAGTAATCCTATTTACTTCAGTATCCTAGCTTTGAACCTATGCAAGATGAGGAACAACGCATTACACAGCATAAGCACACACTCCATTTGGCCTACATCTCTTTAAACTTTGGAAGGAAACTGAAGGAGAGCATGCAAAGTCCATGAACATAGACCGAAGGCAACATTCAAACCCTAACCCTGGACTTGTGAATCGAAAGTTTTAACCACTACTACTACAGATCTCACAGAGTACCTGAATTTGTCCATTTAGATTAGATGTCCTGAATTGAGATAGTCTGTGAGATTTGTGAGGTGTTCACTATACTGTATAACATGGGGATTTTAAAGTGTTTTTATCATATGAATGCATCAAAATGATAGCAAATCAAGTCTTAGAAAGTCTGATATTTGCAAGTTACTAACTATTTGCATAGCTCAATTCATAAAAGATGTTATCAACTGTATAGTCTTATAGTTTATAGTGAAAGGCTTCATGGGTACAGGCTGCAAGAACAAATAGCCAGTGGGTTCATTTACTCTGCTGGCTTGCATCTAGCTATTTTATGTTCACTGGATTTAGCCTACAGAGCTTATTGGGTAGTTAATTTACTGATGTAATAAAAAAAAAGATGTAATAAAAACATAACTGCCACTGATTTAGCAGGTAGCACCTGGGTATGACTGTTTTTTTATGCCCACTTGCAGAAAGCATAAGCTTTGGTCTAGTTGCAGCTGCTTCAGCATGTGGCAAGTTTAAAGCTCTGTCAAAAGAGCAATCATTTTCACTTGACATCTGCCATGAAAGAATCCTTTCTCCTACTAAAGGGCAAATGTGGTTAGTGTTAAAAATGTATTCAAAGTGAGTGAAACAAGAGACCGTTATTAAACTGCATGGTCTTGAGGTGCAAATACTGAAGGATATCATTTCTGGAGTGGGGTAGTTACCACTCAAGTTAGACACTCAAGGAAATTATTGCTGAAGCAGGCTTTCCCTTACTGTTTTTAGAGATGTCTAGTTAACCTACAGGAGCCCAGACCTGGTTCTCGTGGGGATATAACACAGACTGATGAGACCACATGAAACACATTTTGACAATTTTAGGGTTAATGAGCCCTATGTGACATTTGTCACGGATATATTTTCTTAATTGGTTTATACAGAATACATTTGTTCAAGAAATGCAGTCAGAACATCTTGAATATAAAATGATACGTTTTTAAATAGTTAAATAGGATAAGACATGGTTTCAGTAACAAAAAAACAATCCTTTTAAATTAGGTAGTTCTGTCACATGTACTACCCAGACACGACAGCTATGCCCGTTACGGCATCGTCTACCAGCAGGTTGTCTAGCTCTGCCAGAGAGAAGCACATTTGTCGATGTGTTTCCTTACAATGGCTAAAAGGTCCATTTGTGTTTGGCTATTTTTTTTACTCCTTGAATACTTTTTTGTGAGAATCACCATGAATGGACCCACCTGAGGAGAGATCAACGACCTTGTGATTGTTGATGGCTGATAACAGTGTCTCAATGAATAAACCTGCAGTATGTGAACATCTTAAAAAGAATATGAAGAATCTGAGGAGGAAACAGACCAACTGGGTATAGTTTTCTGATTTTTTGATTGAGGCCATATGTCCCCATGCCCTTGTGGCACCAGGGTGCTCTCCAGCCTATAAGGAAAGAAACAGAAAGCTTTGATTCAGGCGACAAGTCAAATACTTAGAGAGCAACTAACCACCAGGAGGGATGAAAGTGCAGCTTACCAAGTGGAGAAGAAAAAAAAAAAATACACAGTATGTGTTCATTAAGAACACAGCAAACAGCACAGTGAGGGACAAGGCAGTGGTGCTGAGTAAGCCAATCGCTCCAACTATAAACTCAAAAAGCACACAAAGCTGCAAAGAGTATCTGATCTGATGTGTAAAAGTCAAATGAAAAAAATGGAAATGTTGTATTATTTAAGGTTAGAAAGGGTGAAATACTCAGTAATTAGTTTAGAGTAACTTTTTTTTATATACAGTATATATCCTAATCAGAGTCACAGTGTAGTAGGAGCATCTGGGCACAAGGCAGAAATACAGCCTGCTTGTGATGCCAACCTGTTGAATGGATGATTTTACAAAATTAAAATCGCCTCAAGCAATTAAGCAAACCCGATGCACATGACAATATGTTTTTTGAGAAGTGGAACGACATAGTAAAAACCCATATGTCTGCATAAGGAGAACAGGAGAACGTTCAGAGAAACTTTACATTGACGGCACCTGGAGTTATGTACAGGGTGGGCCTTATATGTAATTTTCGGTTTCGGAGGTAGTGGTGGCTCAGGCGGTTGAGGCTCTCCGGGTTGCTGATTGGAGGGTTGGGGGTTTGAGCCCTGCCACCACTGGGTCACCAGTGTTGGATCCTTGGGCAAAACCCTTAACCCTACACCAAGGGTAGAGATCCGCAATCTTGCAGAGTTCTGCTCCAACCCTAATCAAACACACTTGAACAAGCTAATCAAGCTCTTCAGGATTACGTAGGCTACAGGCAGGTCAGTTTTTTCTTTTCAGGGTTGGAGCTGAAATCTGCAGGACTGAAGCTCTCTAGGACCAAAATTGCCCAGCCGTGACCTACAACCTTACACCCCAGTCACTGATTGCTGGGTTGTGGGAGGAAGGGCCTCTGGTGTAAAACCTGTTATAGATCTTGTGGATCAGATGATTCAGTGTGGCAACCTCTAGGATAAAAAGGACAAATTCCAAGAAAATCATGTATGAAATGTTGTATTTTTCAAAATATATTATTTCAGTATTATAGTATTTCAGAACCACCATGGCTTTGAAAATACAGTGCACTCTTGGGCCAACTGTAAATCCTTATACTATATATCTACAATGTATTTATTTATTAACCTTTCATCATCCACTTTCATCTGTGTCTATACTGCTTTATCCTGGGGTTACAGGGGGCCTCTCATAGCACGAGGTGGGGTACACCCTGGACGGGATGCCAATCCATTGCAGGGCACACACACACACACACACACACACACACTTTCACATTCTCATTCATACACTACAGGCATTTTGGAAATTGCAATTAGCCTAATCTGCATGTCTTTGTAAACCAAAGTATCCGGAGGAAACCCACCAAGCACGAGGAGAACATGTAGACTCCATGCGCTCAGACCTGAGGAGAGAATCGAACCTGGAGCCTGGAGGTAATTATTACTGTAATTAAGTTTTTAATTAAGATTTATATTTCCATGCAAAAGAAACATAATCACTGTTACTAAGTACATGACACCCTATTGTCAAGAAGAGCTACAGGTACAGTACGTTTTGTTCTGTGTGTAACAGGTAGAGATAAATGTGGCTGGACATCAAACAGGAAAGACTGTGAAGCCTATTTTCAACCCGACATGTGTTCATTATTTTCTGTGAGGATGTTTTTTACGTCCCACTTCCATTTCCAGCAAGGGATGACATTTAAAAAAAAAAACACACACACACATACATCCACACACACGCACAACTATTGTACTACAAAAGCCTACTACAGACCTACTATTTGGGAACACCAATTAGCCTAACCTGCATGTCTTTGCAAGAAAACCCCCCAATCATGGGGAGAACATGCAAACTCCACGCATTCGGACCCGGGACAGGAATCAAACCTTCGACACTGGAAGTGAATTATTACTCTATTTCAATTATTACCCTATTTAAGCTAACAAAAGGTTTAAACAATCCTCCTGCAGATAAAGCTACTGGTTTTTTTTTAGAGGTTCGTATTTCCATGTAAAAGAAGCGTACTAATGGTACTAAATACAAGGAGTGGCAAGAACAGCTCCAGGTACGGGTACGTTTTCTCCTGAGTGTGTAACAGGTTCAGATACATGTGGCTGGGCATCAATCAGCAAAGACTGAGAAGACTATTTTCGACCCTGCATGTGTTCCGGGAGGATTTTCTTTCACGTCCCACTTCTATTTCTAGCAAGGGATGATATAAAAACAAAAAAACAACAACAACACACACACCTACTACGGGCAATTTGAGACTGCAATTAGCTTAATCTGCATATCTTTGAACTGTTGTAGGAAACCAAAGTACGCAGAGGATGGCATCCCTTGCTTAAACATGGGAAGAACATGCAAACACCACACATAGACCTGAGACGGGAATCGAACCCCAACCCTGGAGGTACCAGGCGATTATTACTCTAATTAAGCTAATAAAAAGTTCAAACAATGGTCTTGTAGATAAACTGACTTTTTTTTTATAGGTTTGTATTTCCATGTAAAAGATACTACAGGTACAGTACGTGAAGTGTGTAAAATAAGAAAAGCTCCAGGTACGGGTACGTTTTGTCCTGAGTGTGTAACAGGTTCAGATACATGTGGCTGGACATCAGTCAGGAAAGACTGAGAAGACTATTTTCAACCCTACATGTGTTCTGGGTGGATTTTCTTTTTACGTCCGATGTCCATTTACAGCAAGGGATGACATCTAAAAAAAAAAAAAAAAACACTACACACACACCCCTAATGCAAGCAATTTGGGAACACAAATTAGCCTAATCTGCATGTCTTTGGACTGTGGGAGGAAACCGGAGTACCTGGAGGAAACCCACTAAACACTGGGAGAACATGCAAACTCCACACACAGACCCGAGACAGGAATCGAACCCAGACCCTGGAGGTGCAAGACAATTATTACTCTAATTAAGCTAATAAAAAGTTTAAACAATAGTCCTGTAGATATATACTGTATAAAAGAAACATACTACAGGTACATGAAGTGTGTAAAATAAGAACAGCTCCAGGTACGGGTACGTTTTGTTCTGAGTGTGTAACAGGTTCAGATACATGTGGCTGGACATCAAACAGGAAAGACTGAGAAGACTATTTTCGACCCTGCATGAGTTCCGGGTGGATTTTCTTTTACGTCCCACTTCATTTACACCAAGGGATGACATCTTAGAAATAATAAAACACACACACACACACACACACACACACTGCCAAACCGACACTTCCTCTCGATTCGCTCGAAAACTTCATTGAGAGTCGGTGTGTGTCTCTGCGGGCGGTTCAGGCGCTGCGCTGCGCTCTGATGTCATCACGCGGGCACCGCTGGAGCGCATCTGGAGCGCGCGTGAAAAACGCATCCTGTGCGGGAACAAACACTGCTTTTTTTTAATCGCGTCGGAGAGTTTCTACAAGGTTTTTTTTTTCTCTCTGCCACCGTTTTATTCATTTTTTCCGCTCCTTGTCTATTTAACCGAACAACACGGTAAGCTTCTTGTTTTTCTGCTGATCAGATCTGTCTCACCTCTAACCTGCTGATTGACTTTCGTTTTGGTTTTCTATTGAATGTTGGTGCTTAAGATGTGTGTGTCAGAGGAATAAAGCTAAAACTGGCTTTAAAAAAAAATTTTTTTTATTTTATTAGATGGATATGAGCGTGATGCAGATTTTTAAAGAGGACCAGTGTGCATCTGCTGCTGTTGAGGAGTGTTTGGGGAACTTGGAAGTGCCTGTGAACTCCTCAGGGAATGAGACCTGGACAAGCGAGGTCGACACCCTGTCCCCCATCGTGCCTGTCATCACAGCTGTCTACTCCGTGGTGTTCGTCGTTGGCCTGGTGGGAAACTGCCTGGTGATGTATGTCATTATAAGGTAAGTAAAAAATGATGACAGTCATAATGGCTGTAACCTCTATTCCTACTGAAAGTAATTGTTGATAAAACTGTCCATTTTATTTATTATTTTATGTTTTGTATAAGCTGTAATGAGATGTTCACTTCTTCTGGAAATATTTGTTAGAGGATTAAAAAAAAGTCTGTCCAAAGATACAAGAACAATGTTTGCAAATAGGTGGTCTGGCACCCCCAAGTGGATATCAAAACTCAGTGAGAGATCCTGATCCAAAAAAAAAAAAAAAAAAAAATCCTCCCTAATCATGTTTGGCTAATTTTTTTTTCCCCAATGCACTCTCTCATTATTTTCTCACCCTAGACCGGGTGCCAATCCGTCACAGGATACGCACACACACACACACACACACACACACACACACACTACAGGCAATTTGGGAATGACAATTAGCTTAATCTGCATGTCTTTGGAGAGTGGGAGGAAACCCACAAAGTACAGGGAGAACACCCACACAAACCGCAAGGTAGCGAGAATCGAACCTGGAACCTGAAGGTGACAGCGCTAACCATAAAGCCACTATAAAGCTCAATGCACTTTCGGACATCAAAAAAGAACCTTCTTGTGGATGCACCATCAATTATGCATGTTTTGTCCATTTAGTAGTATCTATTACCTACTGTTGGAATGTGCATGCCTTTAATTAGCTTTAATCAGTAGTGATCCTGAAGATACACTTCATTAATTTATTCAGTAACAGGTTTCAATAGTGGGAAAATGTCCTGGGGATATGCAGCCAGAATACATCATGAATGGGATGCATGTTACAACAGGGGCAATTCACATAGTCAGTGGGGTACTGTGGGTTTCAGGGTAGACCCTCCACTTATTCACTGAGCACATACCAGTGGTACTCAGTTGAATTGAGATCTGGTGAATTTGGAGGTTGCATCAACAAACTTTGCCTGCTAAGCTCCATATGTGCCAGGCTGTGGTGCTTTGGGTGTTCTAATACCTTTTTATAATAGCCTGCATTAACTTTGTTCAGTCATTTGTACAATATTTTATTTTCGATAGGATCGGACCAGGCAGGCTAGCCTTTGGGCTCATGGTCACAGATGAGTATGACTGGAATATAATTGATAATCAATGTTATTCAATTCACCTCCTGATGAGGTTAGTGTTAAAGTGGATTTTAAAATATGACAAAGCACATATAAATTCAAGTAAACATATTAAAAATGATTTGTATGGAAATAAATGAGAAATACATCATTTGGGGGAAAAATTACCTGCAAATCAATCATGAATGTAAAATGAATGAAAATGTAATCAATAACAATGAAAGTCAATAACGCAATGTGAAAGTTAATGAAAAATACTGAAAGAAATCACATGTAACATTAAAAAAAATTCTGTACAATGACGTAAAAATACAACTTTGGGAAAGTATAGAAATTGGCAATACAATCAAAAAGGAGTCATCTGTAAAGTCTCTTTCCCATTGTACTATATTGAAAACACTACACCAACACATTATTCGATTTTTTTTGCCATGTGAATTTAATTGTTTATTTAAAAAAAAAAGATATGCTAATCATTTCAAATCTTTTGGCTGCTCTAAAAGAAGTTGTGACAGGGCCAATTTAAGACTAATAACAAGTTGACAAGTAGAAATACTTGAAATACAGTACAAGGTGATGAGAAACAAGAGCTGTTAAACAGGTGAATCAGTTATGTTTCAAAGAAATTTCTAGAGCAAGGATGGGGCGAGGCTTGCTGATTTGCCAACAGATGCGCTAGCAAATTATCCTATACTTTTAGGACAACATTGCCCAATGCTAGTACACAATATTATTAAGAAATTCAAGGAAACTCGTCAAATCTCAACTCGTTAAAATGGTAGGGCCCGAAAACCAGTTTTCGAATATGCTTGTTACTGAATATAAGTTTCATGTCTCTGTAGTGATTATCATGATGTGGGCTTGGGGACACTTTGGTAAACCTTTGTCCATTAACACCATTCATTGCAGCATTTACTAGTGCAACTTCAAGGCTTAAGGAAGCCATATATCAATGCTGTCCAGAGGCTCTGTCTTTTCTGAGATAGACACTTGTACTGTACACTGGAAATGTGTTTTGTGGTCTGATGAGTCAACATTTCAAATAGTTTTGTAAACAGCAGTAAACAGCAGTCAACAGGTTCTCTTGGTGAAAGAGGTAAAGGACCATCCAAGTACTTATCGGGTTCAAAATCCAGCATCAGTCATAGCATGGTGTGTGCGAGTGCCCGTGGCATGGGTAAACTACATCTCTGTAAGGGCACCGTTAATGCAGAGAAATGTTCTTTTTGGAGCAACATACAGAGCTTTACTTTTTGGTTTTATCGCCAGTTTTCACACTGTCCCAACTTTTTTGGATTTGGGGTTTTAAATGAAAATGATCAGATCACATAAAAATCAAAAAGTGCATGTGAAAATATCCACAGGTGAAGCAAATCAATTATGAGACATGGGTGAGACGAAACATTCAATTGTAAAATCACACAAAACAATAAAAAATTAACTTCTGCATGTGCATAAAAGAGTTTCATAAATTATTCAAGTAATGCATTGTAAAAATAAATGAATTATATAAAATTACATGTGAAAAATCAGTGAATCATGTGTAAAAATGAATCACATGCAAAAAAATTTTATAAAAAAATCACATGAAAAATAAATGAATTGTTAATAAATAGTATAAAAGATGAATGAATGAATGAGTTAATCATAAAAATTCTTGTAAAAATCGTGTGAAACAACAGGAAGATGAATAAATGTGAAAGAAATCAAAAGAGGGCGGCATGGTGGTGTAGTGGTTAGCACTCTCGCCTTGCACCTCCAGGGTCTGGGTTCGAATCCTGTCTCTGTGTGCATGGAATTTGCATGTTCTCCCCGTGCTTGGTGGGTTTCCTCCGAGTACTCTGGTTTTCTCCCACAGTCCAAAGATATGTAGGTTAGGCTATTTGGCGTTCCCAAATTGCCCGTAGTGTGAGTGTGTGTATGTGTGTGCCCTGCGATGGATTGGCATCCTGTCCAGGGTGTACCCAGCCTCGTGCCCTAAGCCTCCTAACGTAGGCTCTAGGTCCCCGCGACCCTGAATACAGAATAAAGCGGTATAGAAGGTGAGTGAGTGAAATCGAAAGGAAAATCATGTGGAAAATAAATCATCCAAAATTATATATGAAAAAAAAAAAACACCTGCAATAAATATGAAAAAAAAAAAAAAAAAACGAGAAGTGCAGAGCAATTATAAGTGACTCATAAGTCATGAAGTGACATTTCAGGAAGGTATTTTTACAGGTAAGAACTAAGCCTACTGTATCTTGTGAATACCTGAACTCCTGTTTCATATTTGTTTAAGTGAGCAGGGCTTAGGCACTCAAGGACCAGAAGACCATTAAAGACATCTGGAAATTGCCCTAAGGAAAATACTAATTAGACATTTCTGCTTTTTTGTGGCAAATTTGCTGTTATACAAATTTTTTAAATATGTTTTTTATATTCCTTTGGCAATACCAAATCATTAGTTACTTTTGTCCAACTTTTGTTATTTCTTTTTATTGGCTCTGTTTGAATGTTCTGCTAGATACACTAAGATGAAAACAGCCACCAACATCTACATCTTCAACCTGGCAGTAGCTGACGCCCTTGTGACCACCACCATGCCCTTTCAGAGCGCAGACTACCTGCTCAACTCATGGCCGTTTGGAGAAGTGGTGTGCAAGGTCTTCATCTCCATTGACTACTACAACATGTTCACCAGCATCTTCACTCTCACCATGATGAGCGTTGACCGCTACGTGGCCGTGTGTCACCCAGTCAAGGCCCTGGATTTCCGCACACCTGTCAAAGCCAAGATCATCAACATCCTCATCTGGGTTTTGTCCTCGGCTGCAGGCATCCCGGTCATGGTCCTTGGAAGTACTCAGACCAACAATGGTATTTCGAACGCTGATTTGCTTTGTTTTGATGCTCAAGTAATTAACATCTTTCCACTAAATATCGTCACTTCTGTTGCTGTCATCCATTGTTGGTTTGTCACGCTGCCAACACTGGATGAAGGCAGAAACGGAATTATGATCTGACCGTCCTTATTCATGTAAAATCGAACCACAAGTAAACATGGCATGAGTCTTGTTGTTTGGGAGTTTTTTTGTCTATAGAGTCCTGAGAATTCTTGTTTTACATCAAGACACATAACACAAAAATTTAATTAGTGTCATGTCAACCTGGTATTATGAAGTAGTCTTAGACTAGGGAGCTTTTAAAATGGGCCTTTTGACCAGAACAGAATGTAAAGGTTATTAATAATCATAATAATAAAAAGGATGACTAAGCACTATCTTACTATTTGATCTATAGGCCAGTTTTCTCTCTCTCTCTCGCTCTCTCTCTCTCTTTTTCTTTCTCTCTCTCATATATACAGTATACATATATATTCTCTGGCCTGCGTTCACGATTTCCACAAGGTTTAGGAGTGTGTTTATGGGAATTTTTGACCGTTTTTCCAGAAGCGCATTTGTGAGGACACTGAGAAGGTCTGGCTCGCAGTCTCCGCTTTAACTCATCCCAAAGGTGTTGTATCGGGTTGGAACGGGAATGTGCCATCCTCAAAATGTTCCCATGAAGTTGGAAGCTTGAAATTGTCCAAAATTACTTGGTAAGCTGAAGCATTAGGAATTCCTTTCATTGGAAGTAAGGGGCTGATCCTGACTCCTGAAAAACCACCTTGCACCATTTCCAGCATGACTGTGCACCAAAGCAAGGTTCATATAGACATGGATGAGCCATGAGTTTGGTGTGGAAGAACTTGACTGTCCTGCACCTTAAACCAATACAACACCTTTGGGATGAATTAGAGTGGAGACTGCGAGCCACACCATCTCAGTGTCTGACCTCACAAATGCGCTTCTGGAAGAATGGTCAAAAATTCCCATGTATACACTCCTAAACCTTGTGAAAAGCTTTCCAAGAAAAGCTGAAGCTGTTATAGCTGCAAAGAGGGCGGGGCCAGTTGAGGTATACCTATGATGATGAAAATTACAGGCCTCTCTCATCGTTTTAAGTGGGAGAACTTGCATAATTGGTGGCTGACTAAATACTTTTTTGCCCCACCATACAGTATATATATGGTGATTTTGAAATGTACTTCTCGGAGATGAGATGCTTATTTGTTCCTCCATGTCTTTTACTATAGGTACTACAGAGTGTGCTCTGCAGTTCCCGGAACCCTACGCCTACTGGGACACCCTGATGAAGATCTGTGTGTTTGTCTTTGCGTTCGTGGCACCTCTCCTCATTATTAGTGTGTGTTACACACTAATGGTGCTGCGATTGAAGAGTGTCCGTCTGCTATCAGGCTCACGTGTGAAGGACCGTAACCTGCGGCGTATCACGCGTCTTGTTCTAGTAGTGGTTGCTGTGTTCGTCATCTGCTGGACGCCCATTCACATCTTCATCTTGGTGAAGGTCCTGGCACCTGAAGTGCCGGAGACCACAGACGTCATGGGCGCCTACTTCTTCTGTGTGGCACTTGGCTACACTAACAGCAGCCTCAATCCCATTCTCTACGCCTTTTTGGATGAGAACTTCAAGCGCTGCTTCCGTGATTTCTGCTGCCTGACTCGAACCAAGGCCGACGGCATGGGCGTGACACGGGTCAGGAGCACGCTCCGCGAGCACACGTGCCAGGCAGAGGGCAGAGGTGAGGGAGGTCGCGGCAGATCAGTATGACTAGCTGTGGAACTCTCCTCCTTTCAAGGCCTGGAAATCTGCAATGACCAGGGATTGACACAGATCACCACCGCCTTCTGAGGAGGAGACAGATAAAGATGGGCCTTTTAGGTGAGGGAGCCACCGCATCCTTTGGGAGCACATACTGTAAAAGGATTTTTTTCCATATTTATTTTCCTATATACACTTCTGTAGTCTTATTAAATAATAAATACTTAAAGCTTATCTCAAAAGTTTAACTATCCATAGTTTTATTACCGAGAAGGTTTCAGAAGGGCTTTAGATTCAGAGTTTCCAGCATAGTGCTGTTAAGGGATAAAACAGACGCCAGCTCCGGTACTCAGCCAAATCCCTTGGTTTGCCTGCAGTGCGACTTTTTGAAACTTTTACACCATGCACATATTCAGAGTAGCTTAAACTCTCTATTTCCAAGAACTAAAGAGCTAAAATGTTAGTTCCTACCAAATTCCCAAAGTGCTTTATGTGCCATATCCAGATGCTCCTGAACTAGAGACCAAAGACTGTGTCCAATAAATAATGAATGACAGTTATAGATGATGCTCTGTATCTGAGCATTACACTCACTCTCACTCACTCATCGTCTATACCGCCTTATCCTGTATTCAGGGTCACGGGGACCTGGAGCAGGGTGCCAAGCCATCGCAGGGCACACACACATACACACACACTCACACTCACACACACCCTACGGGCAATTTAGGAACATCAATTAACCTAACCCGCATATCTTTGGACTGTGGGAGGAAACCGGAGTACATGGAGGAAACCCACCAAGCACGGGGAGAACATGCAAACTCCATGCACACAGAGACGGGAATCGAGTCTGGCCTGGAATCGAACCCGGACCCTGGAGGTGCAAGGCGACCTGTGCCGTTTAAATTCCCGTTTTTGAGTGAATCATGAATGTAAGGTGGAAAGGTAGTTGGATGCAACAGCTCTTACTTCATATGACGGGAATGAAAAACAAAAACAAAAAACTGGACATGTGGACCATGTGTGATTAAGACTGGGGATGACTTTTATGAAGACTGTAAATGAATCATTTGATATGAACATGGTAAAATTACACCACAGAAAAATATGATTATAACTTATCAATCAGCGTCTGGAATGTTGTCAGCAACAGTGATCTGTGTCGGCAGGAAAATATATGCTTAAGAAATATAATCAGTATAATTTGATATTTAGTGATGGCTAGAAATATTTGATTTCAAAAGAGGTATGAGGAAAATGATTTGTATACCTCTTACTGAAAAATCTTAGATGTTATTTTTGGACAGAGGGCTCTACAAAAAAAAAAAAATAATAATAATTAAAAAAAACTGAATTTGTTGTTAACTTGTTTATGTTAGTTACCATTAGGTGTCTTACTAGAAAGAGTAAAAAAAAAATATTCACATTGGTCATGGTATAATATCATTGTCTGTAAAATTGCGATTTCATCTAAAGGTATTAAATAACCATGTGAGTAATTATGCTATGCTATTTGAAATATCATATATCATATATATTTTGAAAAGCAGCACACTGTAAATCATTAAGGAAAAGGAGGACCTTTCACATACTGTACTTACTGTACATGTTTATGTGTTTGGCCTTCTTTTTTTTAAATGTTCATGTAGTATTGTATATTAATGTAAGTGCTGTAAATGGGTTTGTATATAGATAATGATTAATTGCAACATCTGTTGGTGTAAAAAGCAGCATGACAGAAGACAGAAATACACACACACACATATACACACCTGATCAGCCATAATATTATGACCACTCACCTAATATTGAGTAGGTCCCTTTTTTTTTTTTAACCCCAAAACAATAATAGTCTGAAACAGTTCTATCAGAGCAACATTAACTTTTCATCCGTTTGAGCTACAGTAGCTTTTACATTGGATCGGACTACACAGGCCAGTCTTCACTCGTGCATCAGTGAGCCTTGGCCGCCCATGACTCTGGTCCAATGGTCCAATCACATGAGCCCAAATATTTAAAAACAATATTGATTCGCTAAGAACAAAAGTGGGAGGGTTCGGGGTGCACAGTGCTGCGTCCCAAGGATGATTCGAAAAAAATCCAATTAGAGCTCAGTCTCAAATCACATGTTTTTACAAACATTTACGTGCCTACATAGACACTCGTTTGTCCGTCGCCCTGCGTACACGAACACAAATTAACATAATACAGTTAAGATTTTTTTATTATTGTAAATAAATTATATTAAGAAATATTGTGACTAAATGACTTTATTTCATTATTAAAAACAAATAATTATTATGTTAAATAATTACATGTTAAAGTAGCATTCTTCTCTGCCTAACTTTAAGGGGACGGCGCCCCAGCGCTCCTTATTGAACGGCCGCCACTGCTTGTGCGTGATAGAAGCTACAGTACTATGTGGCTTGTATGTAACTTTTATTGTATGTAAACTATTATTAAATTGAACAGTGTAATAAAATAAATAAATTTCAGGTTTTTTATTTGTTTTTATATGTAAGAAGTATTATGTTTTCCTTGTTTTACATTTTATCACTTATTTTATCTGTTAAACTACCTACTTTTTAAGTTGAATATTTCTGTACTTATTTATTGATAATACATTATTATAACACATTATGTATTATAATACATATAATATATAATGTTTATATTTACTTAAGTATGTATTGACTTACATAATACATAATACATAATACGTAATATGTACATAATTACATAATATATTTTACATAATATATATTATATTTTAATATATAATATAATATTATATACAGTACATTGCCTGGCCAAAAAAACGTTTTACATTACAGTATTTTGCTGGATCACTTTCAGCTTTGATTACAGCTCACATTTGCTTTGGCATTGTTTCAACAACCTTATGCAGCAACACAACAATTATTTACATCAAATGATGCATTAATTTCTGGCTGAGATCTTTTACACAGTAAATGTAGGGATCCTTCACATCCTAAAGACTTTCAGTGGAGTAACGGTGGCTAATTGTGAAACATGAAAAAAATAATTTCCTCGTGTTCCCAGAACCACTCTTTCACAATCTGAGTCCTGGAATATGCTCGTACCATTAGGGAAGAAAAACACACTGATGCGATAACCTGGTTATTCTGTACATTCAGGTCATCAGCTGACTTTTTATTGACATTTTATTGCCAAATAACATTACTGAGACCTGACCAACTCCAGACCCTAATACTGCGTCTAGAAGCTGGAATTTCCAATTACAGGTTTATAAAAATGCTCAATGAATCTGTTATTGTGAAAAGAATTATTGCCAGCTGAAAAGTATTAATCAGTGCAGTAATTTGCCTTCCTTCCTTATTTCAAATCAAATTGGCAAGAGCAGCGTATATTATATAAGTATACTGTAATTTAGAAGAGGTTTTAGCACTATATTAGAGCCAAGAATCTGGGAACATTATCAATTAATTCATGTGATTCACTGATGCAAAATAAGTGTGAGTAAATGTTACTAATATAGTAATTTCTATCACACTTCTAATTTAATACAGGAATTTAACTGTGTACACATACAGTAAGTGGCCTTGGTATACTGAAAGTATTTCTCTATGCCATGATGTGAAACTGCATGTAATTATTTTTTCCATTACTTTCATGTGCGATGCTTTTTATTAAAGCAGCCGAGTTCAGTACAGCTTACCAGTCATTCATGCTCCAGGAGAGTTCTCGTTAATGATGCTTTGATGTAGAAGCCTTGCTTTACATGGTGACATGGAGAGGTAAATGCACTTTTGAACTTGAGTACATCTAGTGTAACTGAGGTAATAAGCAGTGCATTTGCGTTGCTTACATCCTGAGAGAGGCGGAGGTCGAAGGTAACTGGGTACGTTCCAAAGCGATTGAATTTTTTCAAAGAAAAACCTGTATAGTGACTTTTCTTTCAAATTCCACACCTCTGACAGATGCGATTTTTAATCCTAGACATAATGACCTAAGATTAGAAGAATGACTTCATAGAGGTTGATTAGAGCATCTGTTAAATTCTGTAAATATCAATGTAATTACCGTAATTCCTAAGACCATCAGTGCATCAGTTTCTGGTAAAGACGATTAGTAAACGTACTGTAGTAAACGTAATGAGAAGTGTTTTAGACTGAAGCATTTCCTCGGACCAAAGTAATCAGGTTGCTCTATTTAGAATTCTATTATCTCCTATAATTCATTCATTTATCTTCAGTTATGTCTTTATCCAGATCAAGGTCACCATGGATCCAAAGCATGGCCCGGAACCACTAAGTATGAGGTTAGGACACTCCTCATGGCATGTCAGTCTATCAATGGCTCTCACACACACATTCACACCTACAGGCAAGTCCACATACTGATATGTTTTAGGGGTTGAAGGAACCCACCAAATCCACCGAAGCCCATGTGGACATGGGAAGAACATGCATACGAACCATAAAGCGTTTTGGCTGAGCTTAGAATTGAACCAGGGATTAGAGTTATTGACGCTACGTGCTGCCTATCTCTCACATTAGACAAACAAATCAATATGTTTACTGCAAGTTGCACATCTTACATCACGAATAAACTCCCCAGTGTTGCCATGGTAACTATCTATATACATAAAGCATTCATTCATATATATAGCTCAGCACAACAACGTCCAGGCATGAATCATTCTGTTTCTTTTTCTTTCACTGTGATTGTATTCATTTGTCTTCACAGCAAAATGTGCATGATTTGTGTTTAAATCAAATGCTTTAAATTCAGAAAATGACAACAAATCCATGTTTGCTCAAACAAAAAAAAAACAGTTGGGGGGGGCGGGGGGGGGGGGGGGGGGTGGGGTTTGG
>JAQQZT010000001.1:23956217-23976272 GCA_030068275.1 Clarias platycephalus
TGGTCTGTATGCTGGAATTAGCATAACAGAGATGTGGTCTGAGTAGCCGAGGTGGGGGTGGGGCTCTGCCCGATATGATTGATTTAAACATCAATGGAAATTTGTGGGTAGATCTTACAGGGCTGTGCATGCAAGATGACCAAAGAATATTACAGAACTAGAAGCCTCCTGCAAGGAAGAATTGCAGAAAATTCCAAGTACAAGAATTGAAAGACTTTCAGCTGGCTATAAAAAGAGTTTGCAAGCTACTGTTTATGTAGGGTGCCCAAACTTTTGCACAGTGCCACCATAATGTTTTTATTTATCTTTGTTCAATTTCTGACATAAAAAGTAACTTTGCATCAATGTTTGCTGAAAATATTGTGCATTTTGTCCATTTCCAAGAGAGACTGTGTTAACATCTTTTAAATAAAAAAAATCACCAAACTCTGTCATTTATCAATGGGTGCCTAAACTTTTGAACAGGACTGTTTGTGTAACATATATAAAATAAAATCAGCACCAATACTGTGTTTTACCTAAGTGTATAATGTTAATGCCATATTTCTATTATTATTGATTTATTTTTAGTAAAAGACTAAAAGGCTAAAATTGAGATCTTGCATCATGCTTCTTTTGCTGTAGGCAAATCCTTGAAGGAAATGGAGGAAAGTCTGTCCAGCCTGGGAATAAAGCAAGGATGCAAACTTATGATGATCGGGAAAAGGGTAATTAATGAGTTAACATTTAACTTAAATTCAAATTAAATTAAATTAAGCAAAAAAAAACAGCATTTTCACTGAGCAGCACGTATCTGTTTTTCTCCGCCATGATTATTATTTCCAAACAAACAGCCAATAATACACTCCTACCACATGGGATGAAATTGTGTAAATAAGAACCGGTGACATTTTACCGCCTCTAATGCCTCCAAAGCCTTAAAACGTAACTTGACAGTGAGCAATGCGAGTGTGTGTGGCTTCTAATGCGGCCACACTGGGATTCTAACGAAGGTGATGTTTGATTAATTAGTGCTCGCAGTTATTACACAAGAGACTTGTGTAAGGCTGCGTAATGAGTGGATTTGAGACTAATTCATAACTGAATCACTTTTTCCCCCTCTCACAATTTTCTTCATAAATATGTTTTTGAAAGGTTTATTGGTATAAATAGAGATGTGTATGTCTTACACTTTGACTTGCTAGAATAGTCCAGAAGAGGAGGTTGAACTCAAAAAGCTGAAAGACATCGAGAAGTCTGTGGAGCAAACTGCCAAGAAGTTGGAGAAAGTACACGGTGAACTGACAGGACTGAAAAATGCACGTATTAATTCTCTCACAGCATTTTGTTCTGATGTGTATATGCGTTCTGAGTGTTGTGTTATGTTTAGTGTGTATTTATTTTTTGCTGTGCTGCACGGGATTGCTTAGGGCTTCTTAGCAAAGGATCTGCAAGCTGAAGCTCTTAATAAACTGGACCACAGAGTAAAGTTGGCTGCTGAGCAGTTTATGAAGATCCTTGAGGAAATTGATGCCATGGTAATTATTTTACATCATAAAATGCTATTATGTTATAAAGTAAATATAACTATTATTCTTTTGCTTGTATGCACTGCCTGGCCAAAAAAAAGTCACACACTGTTAAGATTTCATTTAACCACTTTTGATTGATTACTTTAGCTTTGATTACAGCACACAATGTGGTGGCCAGTTCATGTGTAAAAATGATTCCTCATGCTCCCAGACTTACTCTTTTACAATCTGAATCGTGGAATATACCCTGTGCCATCACGGAAGAAAAACTCCATAGATGTGATAACCTGGTCATTCAGGTCTTCAGCTGACTTTGTTTTATTGCCACATAATGTTGTCGAGCCTAGACCTGACCAATTCAATTTTTTTTCTTTAAACAAAGTTTACGGTTCAGTAGGATCCTTCCGATTGTTTGATGAGGTGTTAAAGGGTTCTTAACCCAGTTCCAGTAATTTAAAGTTGTTTTCATTGCTTGATGCAGCCCAACAAATTGGCCCCTCCTGAAATGGCGAGTTTCTTTTTTTTTTTTCTGGCCAGGCAGTGTGCTTTAAGGGGTGGTTTGTCATGCTGTTTCATTTCAAAAGGGAGCTGTGCTATTTATTTATTTATTTATTTATTTAAATTTGGTCTTTTTTCCACCATTATTTTTTGCTTAGTTTTTGCCTGACAATCTGTTCCAACTCTCAGAAATGCACCTTTTTTTTTTAACAAGTGCAAAATTACGCTTATCCTTCAGTGATCCATCAAACATCTGAGTTACAAAGAGTTAATTCTTTCTTTATTGCCTACTAACAGTATAGATACAGTTTTGTTTATATATAATTTGAGATCATCCTGGTTATGAAAAAAACAGCGGTTGGCAAAATTAAATGTTACGAATGGAGGAATTAAAGAATAAAGTCATAATTTGATGCAGGAACACTGTTATTTTAAACAGCTTGGGTTTCAGGTAATGGCTGACTAATTATGCGCTACAAAAAACTGCCAGTGGTACATAATTATAATTTAGATGATATTAAACATTAAAATTCAATTTGAGCCTAACGTTTACAAATCACAGTCATCCGGTACCCATTTAATGACTTTGCTGTAATGTTAATAAGAAGGTGCTCTCCAACACTGATTGCAGAGACATTATCGAGAAAGATTCAGAAATTGAGAACCATTGTAATTGTTCATTTACATTGAGTTTTCAAATGCTTTAAAAATATTCGCTTAAGTCATACACAAAATGGACCAGTAGAAGAAAGGAAGAGGTGTGTGGGTGTAGCATTAGTACTGTTCTTTTGCTTACCAATCACATTCGCTTACTTATCCATACTTACCATACTTTGTGACACAAGCCTAGTGTACATTATTATGCTTATTATAGACACAAATAAATAATGTATAGTTTTTTTTATACATAAATGTTTTTAACATTTATTTTTAACATTTATTGTTTGCTGTAAATAAGAGCAGACTGTAAATTTTAGAGCTGAAAATAAGAGCAGACTGTTTAAATTTTTAAACAATCGGAAAGAGCTATGTCCTTTTTTTTACAGTACCAGTAACATGAAAAAAAACAAATCTGAAATTAAACACAGAGTGCATTTCTAGCAGCGCATGACCTCAATCGGTTTAAACAGAGCTTAATTAAATTGTCCTTGCTTGCTTAAAACTAAACAGGTTACATGCTCCTGTATGAGTATCAAGATTGATGGACATTTACCTTAGGACAGTACCAGGTATTATAGTATTTCTGGGTTAAAAAATACTGATGTATCCCTATGAGTATCCAAAGGGTGTATGGTTTACATCAAGTGTTTCTAGACAGATAAGAATCTTGCTACTTCATATAGTTAATGTGTACACATTATAGCTAATTAACAGTTCTAATACTCAGGAGTAGCTCAGTGGTTAAGGTATTTGACTACAGTTCAGAAGGTCCCAGGTTCAAATCCCACGACGACCACAAGTTGTCCCCGTTGGGCCCTTGAGCAAGGCCCTTAATCCTCAACTGCTCAGATGTATAATAATAAGGGAAAAAATGTAAGTCGGCCTGGATAAGGGCATCTGTCAAATGCCTAAATGTAATGTAAATGTAATACTTGGTTTCTTTAATTGCAGACTTTGCCTGAGAATTTTAGCGATTGTAGGATGAAGAAAAAAGGACTTGTAAAATCTGTACAGGTATAAGTGTATTTTATATATGTTTTAAACATTACCATGTGGGATAACTAGTCAAATAATGATATGGCAGTATATAATTATAATTGTGTGTGTGTGTTTTTTTTTGTTTTTTTTTTGTCCCACAGGGATTCCTTGCTCAGTGTGACAAGATCGAAGCCGGTATATCAGATCATCTGGCCAAAATCCAAAACAAAAATTTAGCCCTGACTGAATAGCGGGAGCTTATGAACACCGATTACATTAATATTTGCTCTGTGAGCGACTGAGGAACAATGACACTGAGTTTCAGGACAGGAGCAGGTTCAACGGTGTTTATTTATATATTCGTCCTTTAAAGGGCAACTTTAAACCTGTCGCAGTGATCTGAAGGTTACAGCGTAAAATAGTGGAAATGCTTGCAGCAGCTTCATGCTGAAATTCGAATTGGTCTAATGTTCTCCATTGTTAGGACGTGTACTCTATGCAGGTACTTTGTATTCATTTTTATCACGGAGTACTGTATGGTGCTCTGTAAAAGTTATGCGCCCCTCCTCATTTCTTCATTTACTTCCAACGAGCCAGACATTCTTGTGTTTTTAATGTAGTCTTGGGAAAATAGTTGTCCAGACTTCCTGAACGACGTTTTTGGCTTGCATTTTCAGTCTAGACTGTACCTGACCCGTTTCAGAGGAATGTTTTAATTTGTTATGCCACACAGTGACCTATGATCATCTGTCTTTATAAAACAGACATTATGTTTGGCCTGCCACCGGTGTGTATTTGTCACAGGCATTCCTCACCCAGAAACAGTAAACAGCATCAACATCAATTTTTATGTCATCCTGTGAGGTGGTAATGTATCTTTATTTGATTTCCAGATGATCATTAGGTCGTTGCCCGTGGGCAGAGCTGTGAGTAACCTTTTAGTTCAAGCATACGAAAAAGTATAACTTAACGCATGATCCAGTGAGGACCAGGTGTAGATGATGACAGATGATCAGGCCAGTGATGCTGAATGCTGAGTGCCTGGAATAGACGAGAGGGAAAATGAGGTTGCTGCTGAGGTTGTTACATAAACATTGTTTTTAAAAATATATAAATTTCTGTCTTTAGGCGCTTTTTAGCCTGTTATAGTACAACATATGTTTCCATTTCTTTAATTAATTCTACATAATCAGATTAAATTTAATATGAAGAAATGGGGGGTGGCTTAAGACTTTTGCACAGTACTGTATGTAAAAGTACATATTTTGTGTGCATTTTGAGTGCATTAGGAAATTAATTTGGTCAAAACCTGGTGCAATATATGGTGCTCCTAACTTCTCATCAGTGTTTTGATTGGCTTAGTGCTGGAAACCAACTGAAATATTCTTTTAAAATAAAATATGAAATTATTTACTGTCTATATATTGTCTATATTCAAGAAAATTTTGTGCAACAATTAGAGTTGCTATTGTGTTGGATCCTAAGCAGGGGATAAATGTAGTTGCAGTTTTATTATGCTTTCAAAATCTATTCTTCAAACCATTTTATATGGTGTCTGTAATGTAGATTTTACTGTAATGTATTTGCTGTTGTAAATTAGGAAGCTCCGTCATACTACAAATTGTGTACTATCAGATATTAGTCATGCCAAATCGCATCATCAGGTTTGTGTACATTCTTTTGCTTTTCGTCAAATTATGATGCCTTCAAAATTAATTTACCACTACTCCAGTTTTCAATAGATGATTTCTAAAATGTACTTATAAAAAGAACATTACATTTGATCTTTAAGTGGTTCAAGAGCTTTGGTATTTTCTTGTAATCATCAGTATCCTTAGAGAAAAGCCACCCGAACTTGGACAATTACAGGATTTCTGTGTGAGTTTTATTGTTTTGATAATTGAGTGATGTCCTGTTCATGGTGTATTTCTGCCCAGTGTTCTTTGGACTGACTCATTGTCTTCATTGACCTTAGCCTGGGTAAACAGGTTTCAGAAAATAATCAATTAATACTTTTTTCAAAAAAATTGTCCTATATAACTTACATCACATAAACAAGATGAAAAAAAAATCAGTGTTCATTCAAGCAAAATATGTTTAGATTTTAGCCTAATAATTAATAATAAACTTTGGTAATAAAAGGTGTCGGACCATAACAGCAAGTAAGGAGAAAGTGTTGTCTAGGTGAAATGCTATTTAGCCAGCTGCTTTACCTCTGTGCTCAATGATGCTGAATGTTCAGAGTGTCTTTACTACTCCTTGAAAAGTTAGGCTTGGATTGCATTGATACAGGCAGTTTCACTATGATAGCCTATGACAGCAATCGCATCAGTAGTTTAAGGCCTGAAATTACCATGAACAGTTTTGTACCCAAGTCCCCATCAGTTGGTAACCTAAACAACGTAGATTTAATATCAATGCAAAAACACATTTTCTGTTATACAATTGTGACACATTTACAGAAGTGATTTTATGGTGATTCTATTTGGTATCACCTAAAATGAGGACCTTTATTCCTGTAAAGGTGCATTGTTCATTGTTAAAGTGCTATACAAATAAAGTTTTAAATTGAATTGAATTGTTCATGTTGTGGTGAGTGATTGCCGTTATTCCATATAAAGACAAAATACCCCATGGAGCCTACTTTTTTCATTGGAGTGTCTTATTAATATTTTATTTGAGTTCCTTAGTTCCATTATTAACTTTTATTAATTTACAATGAATAATTTAACAATACCATACCCTGTGAGCTGCATCTTGTTCTGGAACAAGTCATGTGAAACGAGTTGTCTTTCCTGTTCAAATGTAGAATTTTCACAAAAAGTTTAAGTAGTAGTTTTAAAGAAATCATGAAAAAAAAAAAATACATAGAACCAGTTCTAGAAAATAATTTCAACAGAACTGTTATTCTATTTCTAAAGAACAAATGCTCTAAATGATTCCTATTTGAAATTGCCTAGGATTAGTTTTTTAGGAACTTTTCTTTCTTTTTTTCGTGCAGAAGTGATTCTATAGATAATTTTATAATAAAAAATTTTTTTAATTAAAAAAATGTATATATATCTATATATATATATATATAGGAGCAGTTTCTTCTAAAATTGTACTCATGTCAGAAGCTGAACGTGTCCTATTCAACAATATTTGTAGTTTTTGCAAAGATGTATTTCTTTAGAATGTTTTTCCTAGAGAACTTTGAGACTAAAGTTCAATATGATATCTACAGACATTCTACAGAATGTTGTTCATTATGCAATTTATAGAACATTTTTAGCAGTGTTGGATTGAGTAAATGTTTTGTAAGCCATACTTGTAAGCTACACTGTGTTACAGCTGTGGGTGGGTTCATAGGCCTGTACAAACAAAGTAATATGTAAGATGATTAAAACACAACATGAGAGAAGGAAATTATTTGTAATGAATTATTTTTAGTGGTTGTTTAATCTTCTTAGACGTGTTGAATTTAGCAGGTGGCGCCGTTCTAGTTTCCAGCATGTTACTTGAGCTGACTTTTTAATGAGCTAACTTCTTCTCTAAAACCATCCTGAGATTAAACAAAGGGCTTCTTTTTGGCCCGATTTGTGGTTAATCAGGTGGGGTGTAAACTGTCTACAAGGCCCCATGCCGTGGACTCAATCTGGCAACCCTGTTTGCGGCTGTCCCCTGCAGGCTAAATTTAACGCTCCACTCACCATACAAGGTCGCACTGCTCTCACCAAGCACTCAGCATTATTTTTGGCCCCTGTGCTCCTGCACTCCGCTCCGTCACCCTGCACCGCTGCCCTGCCCGGATTTAGGCCACTTTTGGAGTTGAGTCGCTTCTATCTCATTTTTTTTTTCCTGCAAAATTTGGAGTTTGGTAAGAAGCTGCATTTTATTGGCTTATAATGACCAGCTTATTGTGTTATGAGTTGCCTAAATGATTGAGAATCATTAGCTGTTAGTAATGTTGTGTAAATTGGTAGTGTGTACTGTATGCCTACCTGTCCTATAGTTTTTTTTTTTTTTCCTGATGGATTTTTATGCTTTATATCCTTTATGCTTTGATATGTTCTATAATAACTTCACTTTTGATATTCATTTACAATCCAATTTGTGTTGCACTAAATTAAGAAATTGCTATAATGTATTTAAGCACCACCATAATAGGCGTTGCGAACCAGCAGGTATTCTACAGTATGTTTTCTAATAATACTGTCTACCTTTTCCTACCTGATGATGTATCATGATGAAATATGATAAACCTTTCTTTAACAGTGATTAGGTCTACTTCTTTTCAAAACTTCAGACTGGGTGTTTAACATTATTGTTACTTGTGAATTAGTTTAGGAGGAACAAATCAGCTTCTGGCATTGTACGTATTTGACTAAAAGTTAAAGATGTATTCGGCTCATGTTGAATAAGTAACCGCTGATTAAAATACTAATTTGTTTGAAACATATTGTATAATTTGACAAATTTATTATTGATAAAATTAATGCGATAAAATGAAAAGGTGAAAGTTTTTTTTTTATATGAAAATTTCTCTAAAAGGCATACATAGTCATGTGACCAGGGATCGTTATAATATTTGCCTAGAAAACATGGCTGACGCAGAGTTGAAAAGAAAGAGACACAAACAAACAGTAATAGATTCTGGGAGTGGCACCAACCACTTTTTAAATCAAGATCGAATGATGTTTACACACTTTAAATTTTCATTAATCAATCTTATTTTTTTCAGTTTTATACAATAAAAAAAAAAACAATTTCAAGGAAAAAAAATAGGTTTGTTTTTTTACAATCCCAAGAATCACCCAAATATTTGATTTAATGTACAAAAATCGTAACGGGTCATTAAAAAAAATCTCTAAAGCCGAATACATCTGTACTGCAGCGTAAACAAGTACAAAACTTGCACATGTTCATATCTTGACCGATATGCGTTGGAATTGATCCTTAGTTAAACTGCGAGTGCAACTAAAGCAACAAATCGAGGGGCACAGGGCCTACGGGACTTTCAGAAATCAACCACAAGTCAATCCAAGACCCACTCAGGATGTCAGGATCCATCCAAGTGCAACAGGAGCAGCAACGGCGGAACCTGGAGACTCAATATGAAAGCAGCTACCACCAAAGTTCTCTGTCATCCTTTAGCCGAAAGTCGTATGCCGCTCACATGAGCAGCGTGGGGTAAGAGGAGCCAGTGATGACTTGTCACCGTGCTCTCCCCTGATGTGTGCTGACTGGTAGACTAGCATCTGGAAACTGGCTACCTCACACTTTAACCAGCATAGAGGCTCACATGCTTAACATAACGAATAACACCTCATCTTCCTAACTCATTCTTACACCTGAGCTCAGTCTTCTAACCAGGATTTAAAGACAAGAGACACAATTTGTATGTACGAATCAATTCAGAGTTGAAAATAAGTTTGAATCAATTCAGTCCAATTCTATGTGTATAGGGCCTTTAACAATAGACACTGATACACAGCAGCTTTCAAAAAATCGGGATGTAGAATTAAGTTTAGATCACTAATGAGTGCAGGCGACAGTGGCAAGAAAAAATTTCCTCAAGGGACAGGACACAGAAATCTTGAGTTTGGGTTGCAATGGACTGTAGAATTTTTTTAATCATTACCCTTAGACATCTGTACATTGTTATTTGAGGTGAAAGGATGAGTTGCATGTTTTTTTTAGGCTTACAGCAGAAGTTATTCAGCGAGTACATGATCTCGGTGAGATTATCTCCTGAAGAAGTGGTGTGAGATGGATATGAACAGTTAATTGGAAAGTAAAACCTTTAGTAAAGTAACAAGTTTAGGTATCTCGGAGCTGGTCGAATCCAGAGTTCGCACTGCCTGGCCGAAAAGTCACACACTTCATTCACATTAAGCTTTGATTACAGTAAACAACGTGGTGGTCAGGTCATGTGCGAAAATGATTCCTCATTGTCCCAGAACCATTCTTTCACAATATGAGTCTTGGAATATGCCTGTGCCATTCGGGAAGGAAAACTCCATTGATGTGACAACCTGGTCAGTAATTCAGTACATTCAGGTCATCACCTGACGTTATTTATTGCCACTTATAATTGCTGAGTCTAGACCTGATTATAATCCCAGATTATAACACCGCCTCCAGAGGCTTGTACAGTGGCCTCTATGCATGATGGACCAATCGCTCTGGTATAGAGTCGATCTGAACTCATCAGATTATGTGTCCTTTTTCCATTGCTCCAATGTCTAATCATTATGCTCCCAAACAAGATGAAAGTCTTTTTTTCTCATTAGCCTGACTATCAAGTGGTTTTCTTATGCCCACACAGTTGTTTAGGCCCAGTCTATGAGTTTGCTATGGATATGGTTTGTACAGTTTATATATGTTTTTTTGGTTCTGTAGTTTTGTAGACAGATATCTTATATTATTGTCCATGGTGAATCTCTATACTGTAATATGATTATGTTATTATTTTGCTTTGTGCATCATTTCCTGACAGTACATTTAGTATTTAACAGTTTCTGAGATAGAGCACAGCTTAATGTGTGTTAGGAAACCAGTGCGCTTATAGTTATTTTATGGCACACAGAAATTACACAAGTTAAGTACATTACTGGCTAAATGTGCAATAACGGTGTTATTTGCAAACTATACCACTACCAAATCAGGCTCTTTACACAGTAATATAATTGGATTTAGATGTTCCTCACTTGTTAGTAGCGATCATTAAAATTGTCTGCCAAATGGCTTCCATCAATAAATAATCAGATTTTCTTCTACATGATGATCATGGTTCTCCATGACCGAGCTAGAGGGGGGAAATTGAACCTCTCTGCTGTTAAAAAGCCAGGGATATTAATGTGTCCCTGGGCTATTTGTAGCTCGTGAGACAGGGAAATTTAGAGGCTCGAGATCCCTGTTACTGTACTGCAACTGTACGGCCACTTTCCCAATTGAATTCTGGAAATGTGCAATACTGAGGAGGACACTCGAACGCTTTATGCTGCAAAGTGATATTATTGCCTTGCTTTATTAAAGTGTTTTCCACTTGAAATGATACCGTATTTTTTCATTTGTGCGTATACTTTAGGCCATTTTATCTTTATTATTAGAGTACACATATAAATCCCATCACCTGCTGCAATGAAACCTGCCTTAATAGCGGATGAAGCGATAATGAGAATAAATACAATATGAATTGCTTCGATTCTTCTCACTAATAGGGTTAATGCTGGTGTAATGCAGAGATAAATTAGGACACAGCCAGGGATGAAGAATTAATCTCAGCAGACAGCAGTGCTTTGTGAACAAGCATGTGAACAACAGGAAGTCCGTACTACCTCTGGCAGGTGGAAGTATGTGACAGGACTTTTTACATGCCTCCAGGTTTAACTCCTGCTGCCATCCAATTCAGCTGAGCTTCTTCTTTTTTTAAGAGCAATCCTTTTACTTTTAAAATACAACTGAATTGCTAAAGTTGCTAGAATGTTGTTTACAGTTAAAAATAGCAACTGGACATTTTTTTCCTTCAAATTATGATCCCCCCCCTTCAGAGTTCGCATAAGTAGTAGTGGTGGGTCATTCATGAAGGATTTGTTCTTTTTGAATGAATCTTTAACGTGACCCAGAAGAACGAGTAGTCTCAGAGAGTGTAATTTTCTACTGGGCGCGCATGCGCAAAGCATCGCAAAACATCCGTAGGTTATGTACAGGAAACAGAATTGAGCGATTCTTTCATAATGACTCTTCTACTACGAGTCGTTCGTTCTTTTGTCACGTGACTCCCATAGACGCTATGCAGTGCAACAGATTCAAAGAACGAACGACTCACACTAGAAGATACTGTATAAGAGGTGAGCTGCTCAATCTGTTCATCATATGTTCTTAGCTGCACTGTAGTATTTTCAGTACTGGAACTATAGCCAAAATTTGGGTATGTAGACGTATTGGGGGTCTGTTTATTGAAAATTTAACATTTTATTTTATTTCTGATCAAAAGAACCAAATGAACTAAATGACTCAAAGAAAGATTCGTTCATTTTGATGAACGAGATTCAAAGAACCGAGTCACTAAAATGATTCAAATTTTCCATCACTATGCTCGCCGTATCATCCGGGGATCCGGAGGGGCGGGATGAGAGGTACTAAGTGCTCTACAGCCAATCAGGGGCATCTGAGAGCTCACCCAAGCGGAAGGTCGGCTGTCGTCACGCGGTTCGTGGAAACACGTGATAGTCTACGGCCCTCCCGACTGAGTGGTAGTAGTAGCAGCCTTAATGTTGGAGCCCCCTAGTGACGGGGAGGAATTGAATTGGATACAACTAAATTAGGGAGAAATCAGGGGAAATAAACAACAAAATATTAGAACTGTCTGTAAACTCTGTAAAACTAAGATATTTAACAAAAGCTGTTCAGTTTTAAATGAGACGATTGCTATTTAAATTTTGGGATTAAAACTGAGTGAAAAGGACAGTTGGCCTCATTAAACCAATTGGACATCAGTTAATTTGTTCATGATTTTTTTTTGTGCTTGTGACAGTCATGAAAATCCTGTTAGTTTGCAATTTGTTTTGTTGTTTAAATTTTTTTTTTTTTTTTTTTTTCAGTTTTGATGAGCAATTTATTTAAGGAGACTCACTATGAAGTGACACAAGTTATATTTCTCTCTAACTAAGCAAATAGTTAAGAGCCTTAAATTGGATAATTACTGCAGTGATTAATATGGTTCAGCTGACAACAAGTTATTTAATCCGAATTAATGCAGTAAGTAGTGTCTCATTTCTTAAACATCCATGTCAGAAGACATGGATCAGAAGGGTCCAATTATTGTCCTGCATCAAGCAAAGAAAGCAACTAAGGAGATTGCTGGAACTACTAAAGAACTGTGAAACGCATTATTAAAATCAGAAAGGATAGTCGTGACCCGTCATCTGCGAGGAAGAAATTCTGTGAAATGAAATCATTATGTTTAATAATGAAAGTAAGAGTGTTTCCACACTCACAGTGTGAAGAGAACTCCAGGGATTGAGACTAAACAGCTGTGCAGCCTTAAGAGAAGTACTTAGCAGTAAGGCTATTTGGGAAAGAAACAGGTTTAATTTTGTTAGGGAGCTTTGCTAGGGAATGTGGAGCATGGGAAAAGGTTAAGTGGTCTGATGAGTCCAGATTTACCCTGTTCCAGATTTATGGACTCATCAGGGTAAGAGGAGAAGCGGATAAAATGATGCCCCCATCATGCCTAATACCTACTGTATCAGGTCAGGTCTATAGTAGGTTCGACCTAAAAATGAGCTCGTCTGAACATATTGAACGATCTGATGAGCTGAATGATGAATAAACTGAACGACTCTGATGGAACAGGCATATTCCAAGATGATGATGCCAGGCTTCATCAGGCGCAAATTGTGGAAAAAGAGCTTAAAGTGTGAGCTTTGTCCTAATTGAAGTTTTATGAATGTCACTAATTGTCAATCAGCTGTCAATCATCTGAACACAGTCATCGGTGGTTTCTATTTATCGACATGCACAAGGTGTGAGTGCAGGATACCATCACCGCTTATAATCTGATGGGAATTTTTAGTTCAGTTTGACCCATTAAAGCATTTATTTACAACTTTACTAAAATATAAATCAGGCCATCTTTTGCATCCTGCAGTTTAATTATAGTCTTAAAGAGATCAGACTAAAGCTACCATGGTGTAAAGAATGCACTGAAATGAAATAAGAAATCAGATGATCATTTTGTTCCTATGCATCACATAGCTCAATAGTGCTTTTTTTTTGGACACGTTAACAGATTTGCTTTTGTATAATTATACATCACTTAAGCTTTCACTAACACACTGAACAAGATCTTCATGTAACAAACACATTAACATTTTCATTCCACTAAAACTCCAGGAACTTCCACATTACTCTGTTTTTTATTTATTGACCCAGGCCAGGAATGTTAGCTTTAACAGTAGAAACCGCTGCTGTTTTTGTTTTCATCCTGCTGCTTGACCTTGTGGGTTTGTGGCATGACTGCTGTTGCTTCTTCTTTAGGGTGCAGACTTCAAGTAGAAAGCAGGAGAAGAAACTGAGCTCCATCTCCAGGTTAGCAACAGGGCATTATGAATTAAAAAATGAAAAAAAAAAATTATATATAAAAAAAAAAAAAACAATGTTAAGAATCATACTTTAATGCAAAATAACTGTCTTGTTTTTTTTTGGTCATGTGCTTGCTTTAGCGTGCATACTTCAGCCAAGAAGCAGGAGAAGAAACTGAGCTCCATCTCCAGGTTAGCAGCGGGGAATTATGGATTTCTGAAACAAAACCATGGTAAAAATCATACTTTGATGCAAAATAACTATCTTTGTTTGTTTTTGTCATGTGCCTGCTTTAGCGTGCATATTGCAGATAAGAAGCAGGAAAAGAAACTGAGCTCCATCTCCAGGTTAGCAACGGGGCATTACGACGTTCTTTATTGGAGCAAGAGCAGTCATATTACCTTTGATAGTAAATGTTGCTGCTCTGTTTTTTTTTTTCTTTCTCCCCTGCTGTTGGACGTTTCTATAGGATGAAGGCTTCAAGTAAGAAGCAAGAGGAAAAAAAGGCTTTGTTCGCCAAGGAACACAAGTGTGCCTGCCTGGCACTGGACAAAGAGGAGAGTGTTGTGGGATACGTGGTGCCTGTTTGTAGAAGCAGGTGCCTGACTTTCATATACTTTCCAAACAGTTACTTCAAACAGTAGAAGAAATGTATCAAATGTGTTAAACGAACTGAGATATAGAGTCATATCTGGTAATGCTGAGGTGTATAAAACACATTCTGTGTTAAGATTCTACCATAACCATAATAAATATCTGTCTCTTTTGCTTCCACTTTGATTAATCTGAGCCTTGATCGTCCTTGTATAAGTCAATCCATCTCTTCCATCAGTTATTTAGCTACACAAGATCTGATGGAGAGCCAGGGGGAGGTGAAGGAGGAGGGTTTGGGCTACGTGGTCATGAAGAACCTCTTCTCCAGAGACACCGAGTACCAGCTGAAACTGGTGAAGAAGAGCCACAGTACGACTGTGAGGGAGTCTGCAGAAATAATGGCCCTTAGCAAGAAGGTGATGAAGGATGTTTATCCCGTATGTGCATAGAAGCCTGGCAACAAAAAAAGGCGCTGGCCATTTCTGTGGCTGAATTCAACCAAAAAAAAAGCTAATTGGGTTTTTGGCTTATAAGATATGTTATATGTTTTTTTCTGAAAGTTTTTCTCACTTGAAATTTGATTATGCAATCCTCTTGGCAAAATCATGTTATATAAGTCGGAAGTTTTAACAAACCAAGTGACAAAAACAGTCAGTCTGCCTAAAGACAGTCGGTCTGTCTAATATATCATACAATGAATGTCAGGGTTGTTAGACACCTACATGCCAAAACAAAATCCACATTAGCTACATTTATTTAGTTAGAAATCAGATACCAGCTGTCAAAATGTCCACGGTGCTCCTGCAACACAGTCAGGAAAAAAAATCTAAAACTTTCTGCTTTTTCTTGCTGTCAGGAAACCAGATTTTAAAATGCTAGGAGTTTCACACACACACACACACACACACACACACACACGGATTGGGAATGCCTGCTGTCTGGATCACGGATTACATAAATTGTCCTGAATAACGGATTACATTTTTGAGAAAATAACTAAGTAACTGAGTACTTAAATGCCAACACTGCTGCCGTTCCCAAATTGGCCGTAATGTGTGAATGCGTGTGTGAATGTTGACCGGAGGTTCTACCACGGTTGTGAAAATATGATTAAAATACAATGGTCGCCATTGGCCCTTATTTGGACTGCGGAGGTTCCTAGATGGGTGGAAGGAGTATAAAATTTTACCATTTGAGGGCTTTCAGCCGCATGAATACACATGCCTATCTATTGTAACCAACAAATTTTAATCTAATTTGTAGAATGGTCTCTTGTCATTTCTAACTCTACTCTAGCACTGGTACATTTTAGATTTAGTAGGGATGAACCATACTCTTGTTTACTCCATTACAGATTGAAGAAAAGTATGAGTTCCAGAGGAGGCTGAACACGGACAGTCTGACTCATCCTCCTGAGTTCATTGTGAAGCCGCGTGGTCAGACTGTGTGGGAGGGCAAGAGTGTGACGCTGCACTGCACCGTCGCTGGCTGGCCCAAACCTCGCGTGGCCTGGTGAGGTTCTGTGTTTACCATTCACCATGATTATTTCTTTTTTGCTTGCGGCATAACGACTTGTTTTATAGCCGTATAAGCAGAGTCTATGGACAATGACAAAATGAGCTGACTCTAATAGAATTATAAAAAATAGATTTAATTTTTAAAAAACGTCAAGTGGCACAGTCTCACACCTCCAGGGTCAGGTGTTTGATTCCTGCTTTGGGTCTGTGTGCATGCAGTTTGCATGTTCTCCCAGTGCTTGGTGGGTTTCCATCAGGTAAACCCACAGACATGCAGATTAGGAAAATTGGCGTTTCCAAATTGCCTGTAGTTGTGTGTGTGTGTGTGTGTATATGCCCAAAGTTTTATATTCATAAATTAAACTAAAATAAAAAATTCAAACATTATTATGGCACTGTGCAAAAGTTTGGGCACCCTAAAAGTTCCAGAGTCTCAGATTCTTTCTACAAGGTTTCAGACCTTAGTCAGCTTGTTGGATCTGATGAGATGAGATCAAGAAAACTCTCGGAGAGAACTGCTCGTATGCTGGTCAGAAAGACAAAACAAAACCCCCATTTGACTGCAGAAAACCTGCAGGAAGATTTAGCAGACTCAGGAGTGGTGGTGCATCGTTCCACAAGACCTTCATGGAAGAGTCAGCAGAAGAAAACCTTACCTGCGTCCCCATCATAAAATCCAACGTCAGAATTAAGCAACAGAACATCTACAGTAAAGAAGCCTGATGCATTTTGGAAACAAGTGCTGTGGACTGATGAAGTTCAAATTCTGGAAGCAAACTTCACACCATCTGTAAAAAATCTGAAGCTGAAAAGATGATCGCTTCTACAACATGATCCTAAAGATACCTCGAAATCCACTATGGAATACCTCAAGAGACGCAAGCTGAAGGTTTTGGAAAGGCCATCACAGTCCCCTGATTTAAACATCAATGGAAATTTGTGGGTAGATCTTAAAAGGGCTGTGCATGCAAGACGACCAAAGAATATTACAGAACTAGAAGCCTTTTGCAAGGAAGAATGGGAGAAAATCCCAAGTACAAGGATTGAAAGACTTTCAGCTGGCTATAAAAAGCGTTTTCAAGCTGTGATATCTGCCAGAGGAGGTGTTACTAAGTACTGATTAGGTAGGGTGCCCAAACGTTTGCACAGTGCCACAATTATGATTTTATTTTTTTATCTTTGTTCAATTTATGACATAATAAGTAACTATGCATCAATGTATGTTGAAAATATTGTGCATTATTTCCATTTCCAAAAAAGACTGTTAACATTTTTTTAATAAAAAAAAAAAATCACCAAAATCTGTTATTTATCAATGGGTGCCTAAACTTTTTCATACTGTGTATATACTGTATAATGTATTTCTTTGCTGTCTTGTTTACCTCCTTCATGCCCAGGTACAAAAATAACGTGCTCATCAATGCAAAGGCTCATGCTGAGAAGTACACTACAGAAAGCAATTACAACATGCACTCTCTGGAGATTAAAAAGTAAGAAAATTGACTTGTGTATAAGCCTTATGACTTTCCAGTTTCCTTTGACTTTGTTGTTGAACGAATACATTTGTTTTTTGATGGATGCTATGGATGAGATGATTTTGTAATAATATTGCTCTTATTGTTACATTACAGCTGTGAATTCAGTGACACGGCAGAATATCGCATTTCAGCTCTCAACCTGAAAGGCGAGAGCTCTGCCTTTGCCTCGGTCATCATTAAAAGTGAGTCCAGAGATTCTTCTTCTACAATATTAGGGGTTTTATTTAGGTTATGCGGTTGTGCCCAAAGTAAAATGAGATGAGCACTTCAGGAAAATCCGGTGCTCTGTATTATTATCATCACAAACAACTATTTAAGCAAATAGGGCATGGTGACATTGTAAACAAAGCTGTTTCATATATTTTTTTGTTATGTTCTTTGTCATAAGTTATGAAAAACTAATCTGGAATTGTCAAATTACTTAATTTTCTGAGAATTAATATTACATAAATAACCACAAAACTAACAATAATAACAATATACAGTATTGTGCAGAAGTCTTGAGCTACCCCTTGTTTCAGCGTAGTGGTGAAGCGCTCGCCCTATCATCCGGAGATCGCTGTTTCGGTTCCGGGTGATGCTGTAACCTCTCACAGCCGGAGGTCTCGAGAGAGCTGATTGGCCGAGCTCTCTCAGAGGGGAGGGATGAGAGGTACTTAGTGCTCCCACATTAATCACGGCTCTACAGCCAATCAGGGGCGTCCGTGTGCTCGCACACGCGGAGTGAGCGGATAGCGCTGTCCTCCGAGTGTGTTACGCCGCCCACAATGGTGCGTGAGTGAGCAGTTCGAAAAGATGCGGTCGGCTGGCGTCACGTGGTTCAGAGGAAGCACGTGATAGTCTTCGGCCCTCCCGGCTGAGTGGTAGTAGTAGCCTTAATGTGGAGCCCCCTAGTGCCGGGGAGGAAGGAATTGGACATGACTAAATTAGGGAAAAAATATTTAAAAATCATCCAATCTCTGTACCTGACCAGTTTCAAAGGATTAAAAAAGCATCGTGACGTAGTGAAGTAACGTGAAGCATGAACCAGTGAGAAACAAGTCTAGATGATGCCAGATGATCAGGCTGGTGATTAGTACACTGGTGATGCTGAATGCTTGGAACAGACAAGAGAGGAAATGAGGTTGCTGCTGAGGCTGTTACATAAACAGCCTATTTAAAAAAGATTTCAATTCGTTCAATTAATCTACATAATTGAATTTAATTTAATATGAGGAAATGAGTGGTGGCTAAAGACTTTTGCACAGTACTATATATTGGGCAAAGAAATGTGTTACCATTGTCTGCCCACATTGAAAAACATATTGGTAGGTGGACGAGTGGCTATAAGTTACCCCTAGGTTTTAATAAAGTGCGCCTCCAAGGATGGGCATCACATCCAAGCAGTATTCCTGCCCAGGGATCCTTGGATAATCTCTTGATCCACCATGAGCCTGACCAGGATGACCTGACCAAGTTTTTTTTTTAGATTAATGAAGAAATTAATGAATTACTATTAGTTCCACAATGCTTACAAAATGTAACATGATATTCATGTATATTTACGTTCCCACTGAAGTATTCTCAAACAGCAATTTAGACCTGATTGGCCACTTTTGTGTGCACAGCCGCATGGTGGATCATCTCCATTCACTAATGCATTTCCCATAGTGAAAGCATTTTTTTCCCCCACAATGTGCTAAGTGGAGTCAGTGTGTAGCAGGCAGGCAGGCAGGCAGGCAGGCATTTGAGTGAAGTATATTTGGAGCAGAAGAGCCAGCTGACACCTCCTCAGTCTCTATTTTAGGCCTTGAGTGCGCTGCTTTCAGAGGTCAACTAGGGTCTCTTTACAGAATAATTCAATGACATTCTTTGTCATATTAAGGCCCAGCCATGATGTTTATAAATCTTTGCAGATTTTTATTACAACTGATTATTCTCTTCTGCAACACTATAGTGACTGTTATAGTAAAAATTAAAGACAAATATCTTAGCTGTATTCTTTATACTGTATCAAGGCTGGTTGTGTTCTTAATGCTGAGGGATTGTAGAGCTGAGTGGAGATGAAGAGGAACTAAAACCAGTCTAAAGTCTAGCAATATTCCAGTCAATGTGGGTGGATATTCATTTGAATAAATCTGTTCATTGCAGAACTGATGTCTATTTGCACTTGTCTTTTAAAGGATTCAAAGATGAAGAAGCGACTGAAAGACCCCGTGAGTTTCTAGATTTCTATAAATCTACACCTTTATCCATTCGCACAAATCTATGTGCTTTATTACAGCTGTTGGAACGTCGTATAGTTCTTAAACTAAATACATACACCAAACATTTTCCACTTTAAAGATCTAATTCTTAGATGTCTTCCTCTGCTAAGATGGTTTCAGTCCTGAATATGGAGTCACCTTCAGGACCACCATTATCGATAAGTTTGGAGTGGCCTTTGGCCGTGAAGGAGAGACCATGAGTTTGGGCTGCAGTGTCATCGTGTATCCCACTGTGAAACGCTATCAGCCTGAGGTGCTCTGGTACAGGAACGGTGGGTAGGCACTTGGCTTAGAAAGATATTCATTGTATGTATAGTGAATATTTGTAGTGATATATTACATTACATTATATTATATTATACAATCCGGATTCCAAAAAAGTTGGGACACTAAACAAATTGTGAATAAAAACTGAATGCAATGATGTGGAGATGGCAAATGT
>JAQQZT010000001.1:23983628-23994178 GCA_030068275.1 Clarias platycephalus
TTAAATTGTATTACAGCATGTCTAAGGCAAATGGATGATGAGAAAATTCCCTGTATTATTTTGTGCCAGATTTCCTCGGTCCTGTGGCTGCAAAAACAAGCCCAGATTATCCACCTTGACAGTGGTCAAGGTGCTTGACAGTGGCTACGAGGTGTTTCTGCGGAAATGCTGTTTGGTTTTCGCTAAACAATGATGCTGGGCATCAAGGCCAAACAGTTCCACTTTGGTCTTGTGGTTTGTTTAGATGCAGAAGGAATTTTGCAAACCTCAGTTATGCTTTCATTTTCTTTCTGCAGACGTAGAAATTTTTGAGTCTTCTTTTTTTTTTTACACACACACACACACACACACACACACACACACACACATACACACACACACGCGCACACACAAAAAACTGAATTTAAAAAGGGAACTCTAATTTTCACACTGTATATTATGCTTATATTTTTAAGTACTTGCTATTGTTGTTTTTTTTACTTAAAATAGTGTCCTATTTTTTTCTAATTATTCTAACTAACTGAATAGTCTTACCGGAGGTGGGGTTTTTTTTTTCATCTCCATCTGTCTTCACTGTCCAACGTTTTCAGACCTGCCCTCGGCACCCGGGCCGGTTGTGCCGATCAGGAACACTGCCACCTCTGTTGTGGTGTCCTGGGCGTCTTCTAAAGAGGCCAGAGATCTCGTGCGCTATTACGTGGAAGTCAGCGTTGTGGGCAGCAATGCGTGGGTGCCATGTAACAACAAGCCAGTCAAAGACACCAGGTAGATCTGCTCTTTTATGTATTTTTTCCACATTTTCGCTAAAAATTGAATCTATAAAACCAGTGTGTGTCCTTGACTCAATCTGGATCTTGGTTGGAACTTTGATTTGTAGGTTTGTGTGTCACGGATTGAACACGGGAGACAAATGTGTGTTCAGAGTGAAGGCCGTGAACGCTGCCGGCTACAGCACTTGTTCCAGCGAGTCTGAACAATGCCTTGTTAAAGCAGCTGTTGGTGAGTCCCACAGCAAAATATGGGGGAAACAAGACTTATATTATATTGTACTAATGTATAATAGGTTAGACATTTTGTTACCGCACACTCACGTTTTTGTTGGCCTTCATTTGCTGTATCTGTGACCTGTATGAACTTGGATTTGGTAATGATGAATCACGATTCGCTAAAAAGACCATGGCACTTATTTTCATATTTTACATTTCCGCTTTAAGGATGTAGCAGATCTATTCAACAGTTGCAAGTGCACACGCTATCAGTATTAGCACAAGCGCAATTCATCACTGACACGAATGGACTTTCTTCCTTAATTTTGTTCACAGCTGCAGTTTTGGTTTTTTGACTGTTCACACACACAAAAACTTTCTCTGTACTATACTGTACATACCGCAACATGGCCTGTCTTTAAGCTTTCATTTCCTCCAGTTTTCATCACCATGTCTGCACTTTTCATCATTTCATTTATCACAGGACCCTGTAGAACTCCTGTCAGGGCAGAATAACTAGTTGCCCTTTTGAAGACATATTTGGACGCAGCCAAATGATGCTGTTCTCACTCTGATGTGGACTTACTGCATGGAGACTGTGCTGCATGTGCACTGCCATCTCGCATCCCACCATATAATTCACCAGTCAAACCTAACATCACTGAGACCTATGATAGAATCAGCTATGTAGTTTCCTTTCGGGCTTAATAAATAACCTGCCTTATGTTCAGAATGTGGAGTGTGCATCATTCTGCAACGCAGTATGTCCATGCTGTGTGTCTCCAGCTGTGTTTCATAAATGACTTTAGGGCATGCGGTGTTTACAACATGACGAAGAGGCTCCTGATCCGTCCCAGAGTCATGGTGGGAATGAGAGCACAGTGAGTAGAAGCATGATATGTGATAATGCTTGACAGGAGAGCTGGTTCGTACTGAATGTGCTATTAGAAAGTGTTCTCTCCTATTAACTTTTAATCCAACTTATTAAAATACGCAACAGGTGATGTGTGGCTTTTTAACAGGAATTCTTGGTAAGATATGATATGCACAGAATGTTCACATTTTATGAGATCATTTCAGGTATTATCAGTACACTTTGGGAACGTACCTCTTATACTTGACTTACTTAACTTTAATAACAGTTAGAAAGCAATGCTAGACATTTATAGTAATGTTTCTCAGCTGAAAAAATGATGATGACTAGAGGCATCATCTAAATTAGCTGGGTAATAATGTACTGATTGTACCTTGGTGTAAAATGTATTGTTTCACGAGTAACAGCATCATTTTGGTTCGACCTATTTAATATTACAAACCTTTATTTTTATATACTAATAACAGGATGGATAATATTGTGTACATTTAGACAGAACTTCACAGTAATATACACTGATCAGCCATAACATCATGACCACCTGTAGGTAATAACCCAAAACAGTAATAACCTGTGTGTTCTGACACCTTTCTATTGGAACCAGCATTAACATTTCCTTCAAATTGAGCTGCGGAAGCTTTGGATCTTTTGGATCAGAGTTCATAAACCAGCCTTATCTCCCCATGTGTATCAGTGAGCCTTGATCACATTGTAATGGCTTCTGGGTCTAGAGTGAAATGTTCCCAGACTGCAATGGTCAGGACATACCAAAAGTGATCCAACCGATGATCCAACTGGAAATAGGATTGGAGTTGTTCTGACCCAGTTGTCTAGCCATTACAATTTGGCCCTTCTCACAGTAGCTACCTTTTCAGTAGCTCATTACAATGGCGCCTGGAAGTGGGTGGGAAATATTAGGCAGCAAGAGAACCTTTTTTCTGGAAGTTGTTAAGTTGTAAGAAGAAGAAAATGGACAAGCATAAGAATTTGAGTGACTTTGACACCGGCCAGATAGACTACTGGTTCAGAGCATCTACAAAACTGCAGTTCTTGTGGGCTGTTCCTGGTCTGCAGCGTTCAGAACCTACCAAAAGTAAGTCAAGGAAGGAAAACCGGTGTACAATACTGGCAACAGAGTTATCAGCAAAAAAGGTTGTGATAGAAAGGTGTCAGAACACACAGTGCATCACTGTTATGATATAAGGGTGGACCTACTCAATATTAGATAGGTGGTTAAAATGTTAGGGCTGATGTATGTGGGATATATAGAGTAGTTCGATTGGTGATTTGGAGTAGATGATTAACCCTGAGCTGTTCCCTGTGCAGAGGTGCCTTCTCCTCCCTCTGGTCTCACTATGGTGGAGCGTCTCCGTGACTACATGGTGTTGAACTGGCAGGTTCCTCCTAAGACCGGAGGAGCCGACATCAGGGGCTACTACCTGGACTACAGGACCGTTAAGGGCAGTGTCGTAAGCAAGTGGCATGAGATCAACACCAAGGCCGTCACTGGAACTTCCTATAAGGTCAGTTGTGAAGCAACTCACTAGACTTCACTAAGGATTCATACACAAGAATAAATACACACCTATATGAGAGTTTATTTGAGTACTTTAAAATAGATACATACAAATCATTCATTATTAGGTTCTAAAAAAAACATTTCAATCAGCAAGCACTTGTCTTTTGTTTTGAGGGCTGAATTGTAGGGTTTAATACCAAAAATGGATGTTAGCAAACTTTTACGTTAGATTTCTAATATGTACTTGTGGGAACAATTAATCAATCGATATCAATCAATCAATCAATCAATCAATCAATCAATCAATCAATCAATCAATCGAACTCTCGAACTCAATCGAACTCTCCTCAACAGTGTTTAAGACTGAAGGTACATATGGATGGATTTATTGATAGAGTTTTCCAAACCATTTTGTAAGTCAGTCTGAATAACCCCATCTGCTAAATGCTGTAAATATAAAATGTTGCTTAGCCGTGGAACATTATATGTGCATTGCTCCTGCAAACCTAAAAAATTAATTCTGTCATGAAGCCAGATTGTTTAAAGTGTGTGTGCGTGCGTGCATGCCATTGTTGAGTCCCATAGGTTTGCCTTCGAACCAGAACTGTAATCAGGAAATACATTAACTACTGCACATTGCACATATTACACTTTTAAAGAAAGAATAGAATATGATGCTAATTTCGGAGAACACTCCACCTGCTGTAGTTATGTGTTTCTCTCCTCCCTAACAAATTTAACCATGAGTTTATAGTAATAATAGTTCTCTAATATGAACAAATAATGGCAGCACAGTGGTAAGTACTGTGGCCTTGTACATTCAGGGTCGTGGATTCAACTCCAGTCTCCGGTCTGTGAGCAAGGAGTTTGCATTTTCTCTCCGTCCTTGGTGGGTTTCCTCCGCATGCTCCGGTTTCCTCCCACAGTCCAAAGACATGCAGATTAGTCCAATCGGCGTTCCCAAATTACCCGTAGTGTATGATTGGGCGTGTGAATGTTGACCGGATGTCCTACCACCATCATAAAATGGGAATAAATACAGTGGTAATTACTACTGGCCTCCAAGGTCCCTAGTTGTACTACATAGGTTAGATAGACGGATGGTGGATGGATGAATAAATAATAAATATGGTTTTAGAATATGATTCAATATAACATGATTGAGAGCTGTTTAAATTGTAGCAGTGCTATGTGATTCAGTAAAGCTTAGAGCAGTGGAAGGTTCTTAGGCACATAGAGGGAAGATGTGTTTGTGCACAGTGGAAAAAGGAAAGAAATTTGCTCAAAAGAGACGTCCAAGTGTGTGTCTCAAGTTATAAGTTATAAGTGGTATAAGCAGTTGCTTAGGACCCCTGAGCCGGGTCCTGTAAGAATGCCGAATTTTATATTTTGTAATAGTATATATTTTGTCAGTTAGTGATGATGAGCATATGGCTCTCAGCATGGTTAATTGTTCCATAGAGGCCCTCTTGTGGTCTTCAGCTTAAATTGTATGATTGGGTTGGCAGTGTCAAGGAGAATTTTACACACGACCCCAAAGGCTTAGAAACAGCCCACTTCTATATTCCTACATAAATGTGTCTGAAATAATTCAGAAGATTTAAACTTGATGCACTTTGATTTCTGTCTGCATATGTTTTCCAAATTTCAAACATTAAAATATGATTTTGTTGTGACTAAAAATACAGACTGATATATATACAGTATATATACAGAAATTGTTTGCGCCAAAGAAGTTCTGAAGTTTATGCAACACGGAAGTGATTCATAAGTTGGTAATTTCAGCTAGAGAAATTATTTTACATGTGCCCAAAAATGGCCATTTTTCAGTGTTTCAAACAATAATAATTATTCATTTGGTGAAAGCTTTTAAAAGCATATTGTTGCTTAAATAGTTTTTTTGGTAAAAGCTTAAAAAAAACAAAAAATCTGTAGTGTCCGTAACCATGTCACATACTGTACAAGTTTCAATATTTTAACAATTTTGCATTTTAGAATAATAAACTTTCTCATTTTTTATGTTTTTTCAAGTCAAATCTAAACTGACTAAGTTTCATCTGAATGACAGTTAAGATCATTGAAAGATTTGCATTCCATAAAGTTACGGACACTACATAAAATGGCATGAGATTGTATTTAGCAAATGTTTTTCTTTTTAACTGATAAAAATATAAATGTGAATACATATTATTAGGAAAAATTATTAGGAAAAATTAAGTGTTATGAAAAATGGTGTTTTTACTTGAATATTCACTTTTTCACCTACTGTAGGTGAGACACTTTTTATCACCGATACCATGTTTTGGCCATGTACAAAAGTATAATAAACTATTTAAATAACTTCCCTCAATTCCTTGTGTTCAGGTGGAGAACCTGAAGGAGAATCTATTGTACCAGTTCCAGGTTCGGGCATTTAACCAGGCTGGTATTAGCGAGTCTTGTGTCACCGAAGTTACCTTTGAGTGTAAGGAGTGGACTGTTGCGTTGCCAGGTAAATTAGTCAGCTGAAGCAGTTCTACTGTGCAGTGATGCTCAATTAATCATTTAATCAACAATTACCTGTATAGATCATCATTTCCTCTGCCTGTAAAAGCTGGATGGAAATACAATGATTGACTGACTGCCTTTAATGAGCTCATGATCATTTATAGCTAGTAGGGGTCATTTAGCATTAACAGCATGAACTTATTGCATTATCTTGATTGCAGTGCATATAGTTTATAAGAAGAGTTGCACTTGTGTTAAATTAATAGGAATCAGTCCATGTTTGAGTATGGGTTGTGAAAATTGAACCTATTTGCAATGTGCAGTTTCAACAATGGCCGTCAGGTGTCTCCCTTTACAAACATATAATAAGAAAGGCAGTCAGATGATCAAGACATGATTCTAAGTCCTCACTACTCTTTCTTCATTATTACCAATGTTCACTTCCCTTTAATTTAATTTGATTTATTTTTTACATGATCTGAAGCATCCTTGTTATGTGTCTGTGTTTTTATCTGGGTAACACTAACGCAGGCCCTCCTCATGGGCTTCACGTGCTGGAGCTGAGAAAGGATTCACTGGTGCTGCTTTGGGAGCCGCCCACATTCAACGGCCGCAGCCCCATCACCGGCTACTATGTGGACATCAAGGAGGGGGATGGCAAATGGAGAGGAGTTCAGGATAGGTCCACCAAGGATGCGTTTCTACAGGTTAGACTGAATCACACAAAGAACCTGATACTGAAGATGTGTGGTGACCTGGGAAAGACATCCACATGGGTCATATGTACAGTGAAAACTTCAGGATTTTACAAAACTGAATAGTCAAAAGTATTCTTGTGAATTCCACTGAAAAATTACCTGCTACTTCTATAAGGGGTGTTCAAGTCAAACCGGGACTTTTGCTTGTGCAGAATAAGAGAACACAGTTATTAGAGTTATTTATTTCTCTACATAATCCCCTGCATCACTAATACGCTTACCTTAGTGTTTTACTAGTGCTCGGATACCGTCAACATAGAGCATTTTCTCAATACACCAGAGCCATGATCTGCTCATGATCATGCTTCACATCTGAAACACCGGCCTCCCAGGAACTCCTTCAATGGCATGTGGAAATGGCTTGGAGCGAGGTCAAGACTGTACGGGGGATGTAGCAATAACTCCAGCCGAGTTCCTGTGAATATGGTGTTAGTGAACGATTGTGTGTACAGTTCTCACAGTCTCATGCGTCTCTTCCGCAAGCTGGTGACAAGTTATCTGTCAATTTTCAAGGATCCGGCGTTTCACTCAATGAATGTTCACTGGAGCAACTGCAGTGGGACCGAGCAACCTTGACATTCTGTCATTCACAACATCCTTCTTTAAAACATGTGCACCGTTCAGATATTTTACTGCAACATCACTGTACTGTGCTTGAGGTTTTCTGTAAAGGTCAATCGCCTTAATTCACAAGACATTTCATCAAGTCCCGGTTTGACCTGAACACCTCTTGTACTGTAGCTTTATGCCCTTATGTACTCATGAGAAAACATTGCTGAGGTATGGGTCACTCACGGCATTTCATCTTCCTCTTCATTGCCTCTTCACTTGACTGACTCGATCGCTTTTCAGAGTTTTGTTCAGAGGCCTAAATTTCTGAAGGAATGTCTTTTTTGCACTGAAGGAGTGCATTTAATCAGTTGAAGAACTTTGTGTAAATGCTCTTCTCGGTGTTGACCATATGATGGCGCAGGAACATCGCAGACAATCGTTATCAGAGTGAACACAAACTGATTACGCGACTATGTCCGTTCCGCTATGGTATATGGGCTTGTGGAAACAGTTAATATTCAATAAATATTAATAATTAAGTTATTACGTGCATATGAAATATTAATATTCTTTGCGTGAGTCAGCTACCATCGGTGTGGAATACACAAGGTTAGAAATATGTCTAAATTAAGACACTCTTATTTATGCTTTGTTATGTCAGGCTTTTCCAGACATATACTATAGCTCTAGCAACGTCTGACTTTTCCAGACTACCACATGTACTGTATAGCTAATGAGTGCTGTTCGAATCTGTTCCACATTAGCGCCGTACAGTAGTTTCTCCTGACCCCCTCGGTTCCAGCATGTCACCGCGATTTCCCCTAAGGAATATTACACAAGACGGATCCTGTTTCACTGATGTCAAGGCTGTTATAATAAGATGTGTGTCATTAATACTAATAAACCGTTCTGTGCCTCAGATATCTGGCTTGAAAGAAGGCGCCTCCTACAGACTGCGTGTCCATGCTAAGAATATCGCAGGTGTCGGTGGACCCTCTGAAGCCACAGACCCCATCATCGCTCAGACTCGCCCAGGTAAACAAATCAGGCTCAGACACCATCAGACACAAACCGATCTATCATTCCGGCGTGTTTCCCAGGACTGACTTTTTAAATCCCGTTTTTCATGACCTGGTCTTTCCTTAGGCACTAATGAGATTGTGGTCGATGTGGATGATGACGGAGTGATCTCGCTGATCTTTGAGTGCTCTGAAATGACCGAAAGTTCTAAGTTTGTGTGGTCGAAGAACTACCAGGAGCTCACCGACACCTCCCGTCTCAATGTCGAAACAGTCAAGGGAAAGTGAGTTTCTGCCTTAGTAATTAGAACTACTTGGGGTTTTTTTTTTTTCACACCTTGTGTTGTTTGTCTACGTGCTTTTGTTCTGTGGAGGAAGGTTTGGTCACATGGCAGTGGTAGATATTTAGCAGTTAGTATCAGCCGTTGGACAATGCTGTGTGGGCGCTAGTGTGAGGATGAATAGTGCCAGGCTGTCTGGAAGCCAGAGGAGACGTGTGTCACCTTTGCTGTGCCAGATGTGCTGCGAAAGCCAAGACAGGATGGAAGTGGGAGGCAAAATGAGTAAAAAAAAGTTTTTTTTTTTTTTTTAATGGAAAACGAAGTGAAAAAATAATTAATTGGTGTCATTCAGCCGTTATAGAAAGCACAAAGGCTAATTAGTGTTATTGGAATGTAAAGACTGTCGGCTCGTTGGAAAGAATCTTGCTCAATTAAAACATTACACACATCTTTTCAGTGTCTTGCTCATGCTCGGACTAGTTGCTTCTCTAATTCTCGTCCTCAGATCCAGAGTCATCTTTAAAGATCCTTCACTGGAAGACCTGGGCATCTACTCTTGTGTTGTCACCAACACTGATGGAGTTTCTGCCAGCTACACACTGACAGAGGAGGGTGAGTCACTTCCCCCCCAACTCTCTGGCTAATGACAGTGACATTCTATCTTCAGGCTTTGGACAGAAAGACTGGTAACGTTTTCCAGGAGCTGGTGCATCATGTCTCCTTTTAAAATCTTAACACTTCAAGGACATGCGTGCTCATGTCAAAGAGGTTGTATGTACGAATTTAAGAAGAAGTTGCAAGAATTCGAAGTATTCGATCTTTATCTAGTTCTGTTAGAGCTGGTGTACATGTTAATGGAATGCGTTTCGAAAATATTTCATAGGTCTGAGGCGCTTGTTGGACATCAGCCACGATCACAAGTTCCCCAGTGAGTACAGAACATCAAGCGTGGCATCAAAGTTGCTGTTAAGCTCCATGCACTTTCATTGTGATTATTATTATTGTAAACCTTTTTATGTTACTTAACATATATACGTATCATGGCGTTTTCTTTACAGTTATTCCTTTCAAGAGTCAAATGGCTGTTGAGCTACAGGAGAAAGGACGTGTGCGTTTCTGGGCGCAGGTTGCCAAGTTTACCGCCAACTGCAAAGTGGAGTATGTTTTTAACGATAACATCATTATTCACGGAAAGGTATAACAGCTAGACGCATTTCACACTTCTCCATTCTACTTATTATGTGTCTTAATACACACACTCACACACAGACCCTGATAAATGTTCCTAATTCCTCAGAAATACACCATGGATTTCGACAAGAACACCGGCATTATTGAGATGTTTATGGACTCTTTGGAAATCTCCGATGAAGGAACCTTCACGTTTAACCTTGTTGATGGCAAAGCTACGGGCCGTACCAGCTTGGTGCTTATTGGAAAAGGTACGACCTCTTCCAAAATCACTTTGCCGTATCTGGGAACGTCCTGTAGAGGGCAGGACAAGATCAGGGTTGATCGAGACATCCTCGAGGCATCCTCACAGGAGCAGGGCTTCCATTAGCATAGACAGCGTTCTCTTAACTGCTGACTGAACTTTATCAGGCTTTACTGATTGATCATATAACTCCATTATTAAACACTAGTGTTGGGTGCTACTGTATCAGGTTTTAGCTCCGAGTCCATTATCAGCTAAAGAGGCAAACGTTAATGACTGTTTTTACATAGTCTGCATTATCCCACAATACAGCCGCTTTTTGGTCTCTGCTACTGTAGATTATTTAGTATTTAAAGCTATTATGTATCAGGAGTCATGCACTTGATGCCAAAATTCAACTCCAGGTTCTTCCTGCGAATGGTAGTTGTGTGAAAGCCTGCAAAAACTCTCACATAGTGAAATTTTAATCTTAATCTTTTAATTTTAAGTCCTGATTCTCTCTGTTGCTCTCAAACGTGAGAAAATATAAAAATATTTTTAATGTATACACCATAATCACACATCATCTTCTATACCGCTTTATCCTGTATTCAGGGTCGCGGGGGGCCTGGAGCCTATCCCAGGAGGCTTAGGGCACGA
>JAQQZT010000001.1:24028801-24043343 GCA_030068275.1 Clarias platycephalus
AGAGCCGTGCAATTAATGTGGGAGCACTAATACCTCTCATCCCTCCCCGCTGAGAGAGCTCGGCCAATTTAGCTCTCGAGGCCTCCGGCTGTGAGAGGAAAACAGCATCACCCGGGGTTCGACCCAGCGATCTCCGTATGATAGGGCGAGCACTTTACCACTGCGCCACTCGGAGGCCTTCTGTTTGTTTACAAGTTTACTCCAGAGTGCTGTCTATGGGAGAAAATAGGGTTAGGGTTAGTCAAAACCAACACTTAAGAAACCACTGGTGTACTTAAGACCAGACTTGTAACAGATTAGCTAAGGAAAACAACAGTAGCTGCTGACTGAAACATCGAGATCTGTGAAGAAAACCCCACAAAACACAGTCAATGACATCACCGACATTCTCCTCGGGGCAAGGATGAACTAATCACAATCCACAGTTTCAAAGATGACTTGGAGAGCAGAAATATAGGGAACATTCTGCAAACCTCTCATGAGCAGTAAGGATCAGAAAGTCCAACTGGAATTTGCAAAGAAATAGAGATGAGCCATAAAGGCTCCAAAACTGAGATTTCCTCTACCAAAGTGATGGAAAGGCCAAAGCATGGAGAAAGAAAGGATCTACCCTTAATCCTGAACATACATGCGTACATCAATCAAGCTCAATAGTGGTCATGCCATGGCTGCTTCTGGAACAGGCTAACTAATCGTTATTGATGATATAACTCATGACGTTGCAGCAGAATGAATTCAGACGTCTGCAGAAAGATTGTCTGCTAATTTAGAGATGTGCATTCAGTCTAATAGGGAGACAATTATGCTTTCAGCAAGATAATGACCCAAAACACAGCCAGCACAAAAAGGACTTCTTCAGGGGAAAATCGAGAAAGGATTAGACAAAGTCAACAGAAAGTGAGCATGCATTTTATTTGCTGAAGATGAGACTGAAGGATAAACCCACAAAACAAACAACCGAAAGAAGCTGAACCACAAGCCTGTAAAACCGTCAGTGAGGCAGTCAGTTATTGCAAGTGAGGGATATGCAGCCGAACATTAAGTGTTATATAATAAAACTGTAAAGTTGGTGTGTCTGTTAATATAATATATAAATAAATATTTTGCAGGGACGTAATAGAATTAGATAATTTGATGGTTTTTGGAATTTTTGTCTATCTGTTTGTGTACGTGTCAAAAACTACTTAAACGGATTAAAATGGGGGTTTAACAGGTGAGTTTGGCCGAGCTTGAGGTTACACTTATAGGCTTTGTTTCATTGCAGTCGGCCCACAGGAAGAGACGATATGCTAATTTAAAAATTTTAATGAAAAATGCCTTTACAGTATATCATATACGAAAAAATTTATTAATTATTTTTAATTGCACACTTTAATTGAAATCTACTTAAATGTGATCTCGCACCTTCATTCTGCACACTTCATGGTAACACGTAAAACTTTTAGTTCATTCCAAAGTTCAACAGATGCCGCTGTGCATTATTATTATTATTATTTTAAAATTTTTTTTAGATGCGCTTGTGAGTGTGCAATTGCGTTTTAAAATATACTGGTCAGTTAAAGTATATCTGTCAATTTGTGATAACTATACAACTTAAAAATTCTACGAGAATGAAGTCACAGAAACGGCTAGTTCATTATAATTTACTGAATAAGAATATATAAAGAAAATTTGTAATGCTAAAATTGTGTTGATATTTGTTTGTCCTGTGTTGTTTGGTGTATGTTGCAGCTGGATGTGAGCCAGATTGCCCCTCTGTGGATTAAAAAAAAAAAAAAAGTTGACCTTGATTTGCTGTAGAGACACCTAATGGGAGCAGCTAAAAGAAAAACAACTTCAATTTACTTAAAGACTCTCTGTTCCAATACTTTGCTCGTCTAAAAACCGGGTGCTATATTTGCCACTGAACATTCCTCCATCTAATTTGTATAATATGTTTATATTAGATATAATTATCAGGAAATGAAATGAATCATCTCAAATGATTCTATTGATTTCAAAACCAAATGTCATCATTGTGTAGCAAAAGCAAAAGGATTAGCCTTGCTGTTCCAGCACATTTAAAAATACAGTATAATAATAAAATTGTATTCAGTGATAGAATGGAAAGGGCCCAAGCGTGACTGTTGTAATGAGATTTTGATTTTAAATTTCTTTAGATTGACATAGAAATAAATGGAGAGCCGGTGGATCTGCATATGAAGCTAGGGGACAATGGAGAAGCTTTTTTCGTCCAGGAAATGGAGGTAAAGGATGTGAGTATTTTTTTTTCAACAATAGACTGTACACCTAAACAAAGAATATCATTTGAGTTTGTTAGTGTAATTCATTGCTTGACTAAATTTTTAAATGCATTTTTATTTGTATAATTAAGGAATAATTTTGTGAGTATCTCTCCCTAAAACCTAAAGTGACATTCTCTCCAATTTAGGAGACCGTCCCAGCTCACCTGGCCACCTCCCCAATCCCCACTGAAAGTCACATGTTCTGGGTCGAAAACGAAAGAGGTACGAGTCAGGGCCTCGACCATGAGGACCTCGAGGAGCCTCCTGAGCTCCCAGTTCCCAGTACGGGGACAGCCAAGAAGAAAAAGAGGCGGAGAAGGAAGCATAAAGTGGACCCTCGGCGTGAAGAGCCGACTCCTCCCGCCTCTGTTGGTGCCTCTGCCAGCGCAGACGACATCTTCGAAATGGATCTGAGCACTGATGAAGAAGCCACTGCCAGCACACGGTGACTAGAGCCATCCCTAAGAGTTTTTATTAACTGTTCAGTTAACAGAAATAAGAAAGCACATGACATCAACTGGTTTTTTTTTTTTTTATTTTATTTATTTTTTTTTTTGGTGTGTAAATTTTATATTTTAGATCATCTTCAATTAGCACTTTAAAAGAGATCGAACCTAAAGTAGCAGTTCGTCATTCTCCGGAGAGCTATCCTTTTTCTGATGGAGACTGGTCACCATCTGACAGGTAACTAACTATTCATTTAATCCCAGCACACAAGTATGCATTCTCATGATCAAAAACATACTCTGAGACGCATCGCGTGTATCAGGAATTCATTTATCTCTGTTTTTCGTTTTGCTCATGTGCAGTCATGGGTTGTCTGAGCCATTCTCCCCCAAGAGCGACTCTGAGCTGGTGATCCGGCCCTCAGACAGCATGCTGAAGATGGAGTCTCACATGCAGTGGACATGGGGCGGGTTCCCAGAACCCACCAGGGTATGTGTGGGGCACCACATTTCAGCCAAGACAATTTAAATATATGGTTCTCATGTAGACTGAGAGAAGGTCATTGAAGGGTTTCTTTGACGTGATTTGAACGTTAACCTTTTGATTAATCAGTAGGGATGGGAATCAACAGGGACCTCGATACAAAATTATCATACCTACGTAGGTGTCGATTAAATTTCTGTTTGATTTATATGCAATTCTGTATGTATCACAATTTTATTAACATCTTGTTAACATTTTTTCGATTTTCTTCTATTCTAAGACATTGAAAAAAGTCACAACTGAAAAAGTTTTATACCTTAGCTTTATTAAACAGCGAGTAATGAGTCATTAAATGTAGGCCATTCCTTATAACGTTAGTTTTCTCACTTAAAACCCAGGGACAGCATTTAAACAATACGAACTAACTTCAAATACAGGAGTTTAACTATTAATATAAATTAAGCAAAAAGCCACATTTTTACTGAGCAGCACACATCTCTGTTATGTAATCCACCAGAATAGTTATTCCTAAACTGATTTAAAATTTAATGATTCACTCCTACTACACTGGATCAAAACATGTGAATTGTTTAGAGTGTACGGTACCACCTGTAGGGTTATAATGAAACGACAACATTTTAGCCCTCCCAAAAAAACTCAACTTCAATTTTCAAGACTACTTTGCACTCATGGTGCTTTGAGACTGGTGTAGGCGCAGGCTTCTAACTCGCACAATTTTCGGTAACGAAATCGCAAATATTGTACGCTCAGTAGCTGATCTGTCAATCAGCAGACATGGCTAATCAAACTGAAAGACAGGCACTGACTGACTGATTGGTGCATCGCTATTATAAATGTGTGTGTTTAGTAGATAAATTTAATTGATTTTGTGTGCCGATGCATGAATTTGCAGAATAAAAGAAGCATGATTCGTAACTGAATCTTAAAATGACCGATTGATTTGTTTCATACTACGATTTGTTCCATGTGCTGCTTAATTCTTGATTCCCACTTGGTTTTGATTTTATATATTTTATTTGTTTTTAATAATAAGAACACTGATATTAGTGCCAGCTGAATGGCAAACAGGCATATCTTGATGTGCTAGTTGTAATTCAGTTGTTACTCTAGTAGCAGCTAATTCATGAAGATTTGGAAGTGGATTTCGCCATATAATCTAAGATTTTAAAAAAAGAAGATTTTTGTAAGATGTTTCTTTTATACCATATAATGCTTTAGCTAGATTTTGAAGGTAGGAGAATAAATGCGGAGACAATATCTTCACACTAGATGGATTTTTCTTCAAATAGAGAATTACAGGAGCTCTGTTTCAGCCTTGTCACACAACCGGTCTTGCTTTCTTGTCTAACTAAGTGGACACATTTAAATAACATGGTTTAAGGTAATTTATGTGATAACATTGTGAGATTTATGTGATAACTCTGCTCATTGTATGAATAAATGTACGCCACATGATGGTGTACCTCTTATACTATCTTCAGTGAAGACTATCTCTTAGACTATAGTCTTCAGTGTCAGCGCTTTGTAACAGTCAGAGGTGCAGCTGTAACGTATAGTTTTTATGAAAAAACTTTGGTTTTTGTGTGTACAACGCTGTGTTTTATGTCTTATGTTTTATTAACTTCATGAGGGAGAGAAAAACAGAAGAGGCTGGTGAAGCTGTTTATGGTTGCTATAACGAGTTATTACTGGATCAGGTTTGTTTCACTGACGGTTCTGCTGCTTTTACTGTAACTGGAAATACTTGAAAAGTAAAACGTTCTTTAATAAAAAAAAAAAGTTAGTTGGGAAAATGGTGTCGTCTAAGATGAGGAAAGCACTTTGGGGAAATCAGTTTTAGGCTGGCAGCAGCATTTCACAACCGCATCAGATCATTTTTCTTACACAAGTATCCCGTCATGTTATATTTCTTACAAATAGGCAAGCTGCTTTAAAAACGAGTTGTTGCAAAAGGTCCGTAAACTTGGACCAAATTCAGAGGAAACAACCTACTGACCTTCAGTCAATAAAATAAATGAAAATGTATGATGTTTTTTTTTTTTTTTTTTTTACTGCCCAATAAACTAGAGCTGACTGGATCAAATTTAAATTTTAATTGTCAAGTACACAACCATACACGTTATGCTATGCAGTGAAATGCTTGTACTGCTGTTCATGATCTTGAACAGGAACGATGGAATAGAATAAGAAGGTAAGAAGTGGCAAATTTCTCTAGAAAAACAATATAACATTATAAAATCTACAAATATATAGGTGCAATAAAATAGAAATATATAAAATGTAAAAAGTATCAAAAAGGGTATTAGAGGGAAAGATGTACATACATATAGGTATGATGGCAGCAGTATGAGTGAAGCATGGATTATGACATTTAAAAACTAATAAAATGATGTAGATCAACACTGCATCCTTTCATTTTACCAGTTTTACAAGAAAAGAAAAAGTACTATTCACATTTGTATTTTTAGAAAGTAATTTGAGAAATGAAGTTAGAAACCATTGCTATGACATGACAGGTGGCTGAGAGGAGGCACATTCCTTCCTCTATCCTTTCACTTTCTATTTGTTGTTTACTTTCTTTTCTCTCTCCTGTCTCTCTCTCACATTTATCACTTTTTCTCTTGCATTTCACTTTGCCTTCTTGGCTCTTGATTGTTGATTTGGGGATCTGATGATCCGGGTTGAAGCCCTTCCATCGATGGGTTGCCACGCCTACAGTAATACTACTAGAAAAATGGGATCGTAATGTCAGGAGGATTGGATGGTCTGTGGCGAGCCCTCGACGGGAGCAGTCGAAAGAAAGTTTTAATCTATTAAAATCCCAGTTAATGTCACTGATTCCAGATTTGAATTTCTCTCTAATAAAAACCTGTAGTAACCTGTAGGTATTCATTAAACAATATGCTTTAGGTTAAGGATTAAAATATAGGTTAAGAATTTGACCTTTTTTAACCTAATTTTAATTTATGGCTTACTTATCTGTCCTGCTTCACATTATTGCCTCTAGATGGCCAAAAAAGACAAGACGGACCTTCCCAAGACTGTGACCATAACTCAATCAGAGAAGACTCACTTCCGGGTGATCCTGAGCTCCGAGGCCATGGAGCCTGAGGCTGGTGTGAAAGACATCCTGGAGCCTGCACCCATATGCACTATCGTAAAGCCTGAGCCCCGAACTCCGGCTACCCCCATCACCCCGCTAATGTCTTCTGACTGTGTAACCACCTCCACGCCCACAGACTCTCATACTGCTGCTGCTCCCTGCGCTCAAGGTGGAGCCATGGAGGATGTCTGCCCAAAGACAGACTCTCCTTCCAAGAAGAAAGGTGAACTGATTGTTGTGTTTTAATTATTGTGTGCTCTGGGTTGATGTTCCTGTGTTTTGTTTAGTTCATGATGTTTATTAAAACTGCTGATCTAAGCGTTGCTGCGAGTTTTAAGTGTATTGCTTTTTTTCATGTTTGTTGTTCAGGAGTACCAAAGAGAAGTCAGCACCAGGGGCCCGAGGACATCTACCTAGATGATTTGAGCGTGCTCGAGCCCGATGTGGCCGCACGCTACTTTCCCAAGAGGTACACAGCCGCTAATAACTTACAGCCTGTGGTTTGTTAAAACGACATATGTCTTTTGCAATGGTATCCGAGGTAGCAGATAAAAATAAAAAAAAAGAAGATTTTTTTCTTTTAGGGGAATCCTGGATCACGCTTGTAAACTTTAAGTGCTAGCCTGTCTGTGAACACACTGACTGCACTTACCATGGATCTATTTTAAAATTTGTTTAAGAAGAAAACTTAGAGCTGTGTGTGTGTGTATGCAGTGACGTAGACGGCAAGCACTGGATAGACTCAGAGATGCCTTCGGGTTCTCAGTCCCCTCAGTCAGTGGGCAGTGCTGCGGCTGACAGCGGAACCGAATGTCTGTCTGACTCGGCGTCTGACCTGCCGGACGTCACACTCTCTCTGTGTGGAGGGCTTAGTGAGAATGCGGAGATATCCAAAGGTACACTTATATCACTGGTATTCTCTGTACTTGGCTGAACCAGTGGTAATGTTTGTATTATATCCGCTTCTTTTCTGTTTTTAGAGAGGTTTATGGAGCATATCATCACTTACAATGAATTTGCTGAGAATCCAGCCATTATAGACAATCCTAATTTAGTGGTGAAAATAGGGAACAGGTAATAACATTTAGTAAAGTATGTTTAAAATCTTTATAATTAAACCTATTTGTAAATACAAAATATTCACAAAGCATTTCTTCTTCCAACAGATACTACAATTGGACATTAGCTGCACCGTTAATTTTAAGCTTACAGGCTTTCCAGAAGAATTTACCCAAGGCTACAGAGGAAGCCTGGGTTAAAGAAAGGATGCCAAAGAAGTCCGGCCGCTGGTGGTTCTGGAGGAAAAGAGCAGACAGTACCATCAAACAGGTAACGCTGTTGAAATTATACAGTCAGCTCCAGAATTATTAGCAAATTATTACTAAATGTGGAGACAAAGAAGGTTATAAAAATCTCTTACAGAAATGTTACACTTTTGTATTTAGCATGTAGTGCAATTTAATTCAATTTTATTTGTATAGCGCTTTTAATAATTGACTTTGTCGCAAAGTGGCTTTACAACCTCAAAAGTATTATTTAAGTTTGTATGAAATGTGAACGTGTATGGATCAAAATTATAAGACCGTTCCTGATGAACAAGCCGAGGACGACGGCGACAGTGGCAAGGAAAAACTCCCTGAGGTGGTAATAGGAAGAAACTTTGAGAGGAACCAGACTCAATAGGGAACCCATCCTCATTTGGGTGAGACGGATAGCAGGGATTGATCTGCATCATACTGTGTGAGACTGGAAGTTCAGTATAACAGGAGATGTGTTTAAGTTAAAATGGAGTCCAGTTCGTTCTTGGAGGCTCAGGTAGACTGTAGGAAACTCCAGTTCTGAGCGACTGAAGTCACAAGTCCTCAGAGAACAGCTGTCTGCATCAGCCGAGGACAGGACCGTTTTCACGGAAAGTGGAACCACCACCAGTCACCATACGCATCCCAGGCACACCACACGGGGCATCCATGTGACGAGATCTCCAACCAGAAGCGGGACACCAGGACGAGTCAGACATCTCCAGAGGGCAGAACTACAGTTTGCCAACTGAACACAATTAAACTATAGTCATATCCTATAATGAGCCTGGAACAATACAGAGCATGGATCCTCCATTCTCTCTGCCTTCTTCTTTTTTTTTTTTTGGAATATCAAGCCTGTAGAAAAGAGACTGGAAAATACTGTGAGAGAAATAACACCCCTTTTTAGCTGATTTTCTATAAGTCATGGGCGATTTCAGGCATTTCCACGATATTTTGACCTAATCTACTGTGTGTGTTTGACTGTTAGTGGGTAGCTGAGCTGGGAGGGACTGAGCAATGAACTGAGGGAGAATCTCTTGGTGTACAAGGTCACATTTTTTGGAAAATTTCATTGGCTTTAAATCCCTGGCTAATACAAAAGTGGAAAAAGGACCACGAGCAGAGATTAAACCCGCCCCCGAGGGTTTTTTCGTATTGCTTACACACACACAATGAAGACCCACCTGAATGTCTAAAAATGACTCAACAAGGTGAATTTTGCGAAATCGGTTCCTCTTATAGATTAGGCTTGTAAAATTTTCAGTGTGATATAATACTTTATTTGCCCCAATCGTGCCACTCTTTACCACGGGTACTAGTTATTTCTGAATCATGTTATGTTTTAATTACTATACAGGGGAATGTCTTATCTCGCTGTAATCCACTCAACAGTCAGACAATAATTTCCTTTTCTTCCTATCACTGACATATCTTCTTTTTTCTAATAATGCTCCTCAATCTCGTAGCCTGTAGATGAGTTCTTGGCTCTCTTGCTTTACTAGGCTCGTGTTTCTCTGCTAATAGTAGCGTTGTTTCTGTAACTCTTAGCGCAGCGCAATGAGTGATGTGTTTGTTAGCATCTGAAACTCTTTCATTTGCTCTGAAGCAATTTTCAATTGCTCGCACATCACAGTGCCTGACTCAGTGTCTCCCTCCATCCTGCAGTTCAGTAATTAGGACTCCATAGAGTGTGGAGGTTTACAGGCTCAGTGATGATGGATATAAACAGAGCAGGCAGCTCATTACTCTCAAGACCTTTCATCAGGAACAAATTGAAAGGCTGTTGATTTACAAACAGCTTGTGTTCTCATTCTCTTGGGTCTTTTGTGTTGTGGGTTTTGCAAGACCAAACAACAAATAAATAAAAGAAAGAAAAAAAAGAACAATTTTCTACCGAAAATGAGTTTGTGCTTTATAGGTTATTTGATTGTGTTATAAGCAGCCGTCTCGTCTCATTTGCTGTTTTTTTTTGCTTCAGTCTGAAAATGCAGGAAAACTGGAGATGAAGGAGGAGCAACTGAAAGAAGGAGAAGCCACCTTAGATAACGATCCCTGCAAGTAAGACATCACATCACTTCCTGTCATATAACTTGCTGTTTATGTGGGTTAAAGGGCAGGTTTTTAGTATGGTTCATTACATATACACACACACACACACACACACCCAGGTAAAAGTGAAAGTGCAAACCAGATGTATCACATTGTGCTAACTGTTAAGGAGAAGTATGCACCGGTAGCTCAGTGGCTAAGATCTGATTAAACAACTGATAGGAAGGTTGTAAATCCAAAACCCAGCACCGCCAATCAGCCAGCGCTGCCTTAACCTGCAACTGCTCAGTTGTAAAAAAAAAAAAAAAAAAAGGAAAGAAAAGGAAAAAAAAAATTAATAAATAAATGTAGGAGGCGTCTGCCAAACGCCATAAATGTAAACGTTAATTCACTATAATTTTTCCCAAGCCGCTGACTGACTGAAAGTTTCTCAGATTTGCCAGGCAGTGTGCCAGCCTAGATTCTTTTAGACTTAAGCTCACTTTAGACTGAATGAGGAATGAGGGAGCGCTTGTAAATATTGTTCTCTGACCAAATGATTGCTGTTTGTACAGAGTGGAGTCCAGAGAATCGTCCAGCGATGAGGAAGGGAAGGAGGTGAGCGCAGCTGCTGCCTCTCTGGAGCGCGTGTCTCTGACTGAGCCCCAACCCCAGCCTCAACCTAGCACGCTCTCCTACAGGAAGTCTCTGCGCCTGTCTTCCGATCAGATTGTGAGTCTCCTTTACCTTCACTGCTCTCCTGATGTGAGAGAGGCTGTGTTTCAGCTAACTGCAAATTGCACAAACGTTACGATTTGTATGTCGTTCCCTCATCAATCCAATTCTTTTGATCATTCTGCGCATTGATGTGAAGTGTGATTTTGACGGACACTGAGGTGACAAAAGCATAAACACACTTTCTTTTTTCATTGTGGAAAGTTACGGTATTTAAAGCATGTCAATCTGTCAAGACTGACCAAACCTGAGATACACGTGTGTTGCTCTAGAAGTTATAAAATGGTATTATTAGTAATAGTTTTCTTTAGCTAGTTCTGGTGAGCTACAACTACCCATAATTTTAAGGCTAATGTACTAATTAGTGAAGTGGCTGTAAACAAGCAGTAAATGGGGTCACCATGGAGGTTATGATGTGATTAGCTGTTTATGTCTCGAACATCTGCACAGGTTTTTGACAACAGATAGCAATGATGGTATCCTTTTTCAATTAAAAAAATTGTGACTTGTTTCATACAAAATTCTCCATCATGAAATGTGGCTGAAAACTACTTCCTCTCATATGAGACGGCCATTTGACATGCCGTGTAATCGACCCTTTTGGCAAACATGTTTACTCACCATAACCTTCGAACTTCCACAGTTAAAGCTTAAACAGCTACCTGAATGTCTCGGTGGTTATTAATGGAAAGTCGTTAGAACAAGACTGCTTTTACTACATTTAACCACCTAAAATGTGTTAAATTATGATTCCTATAAAACTTAAAGACTTTGTAAATTTGTTTTTTTGTTAATCACTTAAATTATAGTATCTCCCTGGGCAAAACAAAGCTTAAAGAGAGTTATCGTTATGAGAAGGAAAATCCATTTGCTCTTATCCCGTAGCTCCTGTGTTAATGGGTGTTAAAAAGCTCCAGCCTTTTAGGCTTTTCTAATCAATACGTCCAAGGGTTCTTCAGAGTCCAGAAAGGAACAAAATCTTCATCTAATGCCCCATTAAAGGCTTTTCTGTGAAAATAAGTTATCTATCCCTCACGCTTTTGCTGCTGTTATTTAGACTAATATGCAGCACAGTAAATCTTTTTAGAAAGGATTGTGTAATGGCTGTTTTTTTTTGATGAGAGCTCCCTCTCCTGGCTTCAGATCATCTCAACCAATTAACTTTTAAAGATGATTGCATTAGTAGTTTTAGTATAATTAGGTACTATAGCTATTTTCCTATGTGCTTCATGTAGGAAGTTTAGAGCGTAACATTTCATACGGTTTTGCCCTGCCCTGTTTTAGTATTGAGTGTACACTCGCAGTGTAAACGAGATGTGTGTAATATCATGTAAAGAATATCTCTGTCTCGCAGGCCAAACTAAAGCTGAAGGAAGGGCCTAATGATGTCACCTTCAGCATAACCACCCAGTACCAGGGCACATGCCGCTGTGATGGCACCATCTACCTTTGGCACTGGAATGACAAGGTCATCATTTCTGACATCGATGGAACCATTACAAAGTAGGTTCTTCAGTGATGCCGAAACTACGTCTGTGTTTTATTGCGGAGAGCATGATAAAATGTAGTGTTTATTTTGTTTGTTTGTTTTTTTATTTGTGCTGTGTGTGAAATATACTGACGCTAGATGTACAGTATTTACGGTGGAAAAGCCAATCAGTCGGAAATTATAAATCATGTTGAAAGAGATGCGTGAATGAATACCAGCTCGCTACACTGCAGCTTGTAATTTCAGAGAAGTGTTTTCACCTGTTTGCTCAGTCTAATGGATACTGTCTTACCGAATAGTGCTGAGTTTGATGGTGCATGCCGCACTAAAATTAGCTCAAGACCCATCTGGGGTTTTAAAGTTTTAACTGCAGCAGTGGTAGATGTGATGAGCATTCATATATTTAAAAAAAAGAAAAAAGAGAGTTCCTCTGTCTTTGTTCCCACTGAACGGGGAGCTGGCAACTTGGCAACTAAAAAAAAAAAAAAAAGAAAAGAAAGGAACATGAGTGGCACTTATTATTTCTGTAACATCAGTGTGGCAAGAGCAAGGCCGTGGATTCAAACCTGGCGGAGGACGTCACCATAATGAGCCAATTTAAATTCAGCTCCTCTGCACTCCTACCTGGGCTATGCACCAGATAATATGTTAAAATCAGGGAGAGGTTCCTCGTTAGCAGATTACATGGTTTAAGTCTCATCCAAAGAGCGAGAAATGTCTTTGATTCTTTTTTTTTTTTTTTTTTTTTTTTGTTAACTCTTTAAAGAAGAAGTGGTACTTTTGTGGTTATATTTAGATACCAAGCTCCGGTTGCTTTGCTGACTTTTTGTCTGTGCGTTTACAGATCAGACGTGTTTGGGCAGATCCTGCCCCAGCTGGGGAAGGACTGGACACACCAAGGCATTGCAAAGCTTTACCACTCTGTAGCTGAGTGAGTTCATCATGGATACATTACTCTTATTGCACTTTTTTAACACTTCATAATAATTTTTTTTTCACATTGATTTGTATGATCATGTTTTAAATCCTGGTTCTGTTGTGCCGCGCAGGAACGGCTATAAGTTTCTGTATTGTTCAGCGAGAGCTATCGGCATGGCCGATATGACTCGTGGTTATCTGCAGTGGGTGAATGACGGCGGCACTATTCTCCCCCGGGGACCCCTCATGCTTTCTCCCAGCAGCCTCTTCTCCGCATTTCACAGGTACCTCACTTTTGCTGCTGAGACAAAAAAAAAAGGTTTGCACTATGATTGCAAGTTTGTGTTTGTGCGCCACTCGATAGCAAGACTAACTAGTTGAGTACATGTGGAAGCTTGGTGTATGTAGAACAGGGCATTTACGGCTTTTCTTAAAGCATGTTGCAGCTGTGTGATTGTGAAACAAATGCTAGGGATTAGAGAGAGCTAGTGAGTTTTTTTTTTTGTTTGTTTGTTTTTTTTTTTTTACAAGGAAAATTACTGTTTACATAGTATTGTCAACATGTGACATGATGAGTTGTAAGTGTACTGAAATTTATGTTCATTTTTTTTTTTTTTTTTTTTTTTTACAGAGAAGTGATTGAGAAAAAGCCAGAGATTTTCAAGATCGAATGCCTTACTGACATCAAGAACTTGTTCCAGTCCAACAAACATCCCTTTTATGCTGCGTTCGGGAACAGGGCCAACGTGAGTTGAAGTGTTCTCCACTCTGTTTGCATTTTTATTGCCTGCCGGTGGCAAGTACGATGCATGGATTCGGGATTGAGGTGTGTGTCGTCCGTCATGCTACAGCATCAACAGGGTGGCAGGATGATTGAAAAAAAAAAAAACAACAACAATATGGCAGTGTATCATAATTAGATTTGACGGTTCAAATATTGCTTATGGCAAAGGCTGTATTTGGGGCTGTCAAGCAGAATGGATATATTTATAGTATTGGGAGAGTTATGGGGAGACAGTTGCACACATGGTGTACTTGTAATTGCCTGCAGAGGGCAGAATGCTTAGCAGACACATGGCAGCACTTCCAAGGAGCAAGATTCAGTCGCTCCGTATTCTTTAGTTTAATCTTTTTCAGACATTCATTAACGAGTTAAAAAGCACAACCTTAGTTTAGAATTCTACTCGCTTTAGGATAATTAACAGGATAAGATGAGCAGTTATTGAGCACATGGATAAAAAAGTGATAAAATCTTGAACTCATCATCGTGACCATAAGAGTCCTCGCGTTGGCGATACTTTGCCTGGGTGGAGGGTGTCAAAAATTATTGCCACCTTTCGCCGACATGATTACATCAGTTTTTCTGTCCGGAACGTGTCTTGTTTATGTAATTGGTGGAAAGATGTTTTGTAATTGTTTCCATATTCTGTCATGTAAGTCTGTCTCGCCTTTTTCTCTTCAACAGGATGTTTTTGCCTATAAAGAGGTTGGTGTGCCTGTTTGCAGGATCTTCACCGTCAACCCTAAAGGAGAGCTCATTCAAGAGCAGACCAAAGGAAACAAAACCTCGTAAGCATTCCCACATCATACATTACCGTTCAAAAGTTAGGGGTCACTTGCAAATTTCTTTGTTTTTGTTTAGTGATTTATTTTCCACATTCTACAACAATACTGGGGATTTCAAAACTATAAAATAACACATATGGGATTAGGTAATTACGTAACAACAAGA
>JAQQZT010000001.1:24043443-24069807 GCA_030068275.1 Clarias platycephalus
AGACACATCTCAATATCAACTGTTCAAAGGAGATTAATGCATTTTTTGGACGCCTTCAGCATTCCTTTACAATGTAGTAAGAAATAAAAATCAGGAACGATCATGGAGTTAGAAAGTGACCCCAAACTTTTGAACGGTAGTGTACATTTGCAGTGCTGCAATCAAATTAACCCTTAGAATCTGGTTAAGGCTGTTTACGGCATTCAGGATTTAGTGTTCCTTGTTTTGTAACTCCGTTATTCTTAGTAACAAGCGAATAAGGTTTATTCAAGTTAAACTGACTGCATCTTTCTACTCACTTTGTTGGATTGAGACCGCAAGAAATCCAGTTAACCCAGTTAAATCCGACTTAAAAACTTACTGTATATTACACTAAATGTTTTAATTTTAAAGGTTTTCAGTACAATGATTTTGATTTTTTTTTTTTTTTTTATCTTCCTGGATGTGAAAAATCTTGCTACACCTTGTAGCAAATATTACTTGTATTGGTAATATTTTATTCCTTTGGTGTTTATAAGAGTACAGCTTGAGACAACATCATTTTTCAGACCACATATTCATAAATTCAAAGCACTTCTTTCGCTGACAAATCTTACACAAACAAACATGCGCTGGTTGCGGATTGCATACGCACCAGATATGCAAGGTCAAGTTATGATTATAATGTGTTTCTTTTTTCTTTTTTTTTTTTTTTTTTACAGATTTTTTTTTTTTATTAGTTTTACTGTAGACACCTGAATAATTCATTGCACTTATTGAATTACTGTGCTTTAAAGCAGATCGCTGAATAACAAGCTGGAACTTTAAGGAGTTCAGCTTATTTTTCTCTGTGCATCTGCTAAATGACTTTCATGATTTCTATAATATCTCTAGGTTATGTTCTGGAACCTTCTGGAAGGCGAGGTGTCTTTACGTCTGTGTGTGCTGTTTTTATCTGCGCAGGTACAGCAGGCTGAGCGAACTGGTGGAGCATGTGTTTCCACTGATGAACAAAGAACAGAGCTCGGCGTTCAGCTTTCCAGAGTTCAGCTCGTTTTGTTTCTGGAGGCAGCCCATCCCTGCGATCAACCCAGACGACTTGCTCTCATAAGGCTCAGCAAGCTGTCCGTCACTGTCTGTCCACCATCATACGGACCGAAGCGATTATTCCCGTAAGATTCGTGTGTAGTCTTCACAAATCCAAAAGCACCTGTTACCTGTTGCTGAACTCGAACCAGCTGAGGCGTATTCCGTCGTAAAAAGGATTATATAAAATCCATCTGCACATCTAAGAACTGAACGATGCCTCGTCGCCCCTCTTTAATCTAATGTCCATGTTGAATTGTGGGGGAGGTGATGGGACAGTTTTCCCCCTCATTATCACACACATCAGGGATATATCTAAAGCCTGCCCGAATGTTAAGGCTTCTAAAGAGATACACAAACTGAAAACTTGGAAATAAGTGTATGTATGTAAGTGTGTGTGTGTGTGCCGGAATATATGGTAATTACTTAAAATAAGGGAGCCTTAGTGCTGGTCTTTATGATGATGATGGACAATTTAACAAGGTATTTTATTATTTTTTTGTTTGTGTTTTGTTTTGGCCCTCCGGGACCAGCAAAGGTATTCATCCCTGCTGTGGTGGTCCAGCGTAGGCTGGTGTTTACAGTCCTGTGGCCTCAGCGCTTACCGATTACCGTGTGGGTAAAATGACACAGTGTGTGTGTGTTTAGTAGGAAACAGGAAATGAGTCATGTGGGAGAACATGTAGGATCAAAGATCTAATTAACAGATATTTATTTACAAATGCTAATTTATTTTGTTCTCTAATAAATAACTATTTAGTGGTAAGTTAATTCTAATGACTAACATGCACTGCCTCTAATATGCGGTGAAAGAATTCCTGTATGATTGTGTGTGTCTGTGATGAGATCTGATCAGATGCTCTCTTGAATGCTGATGCTGCTATCAAAGTCAGCCTTGGCCGGTGGTTAATCGCTCGCTGGTTTATCGCTCGCTGGTTTATCGCTCGCTGGTTTATCGTTTCACAGCGCCTTCAGTCCGATGGTGCATTTAGGCGTGTAGTTCTGCTGGAAAAGCCCTGAGCCCCACTGAGCAAGGCTTCCATCTGTTTTCCAGGTGTTTTCCACTCATTAACAGTTTCATTGTCTGGCTGCTTTCTATAACGCCTTACCGATCGCACTTTCAGCAGCAGCCAAGAGAGCGCCACGGATCAGCTTGCAGTTAATGAAGGGATGGCCTTATTGTTGGACGCTTTTCGGCAGTCTCTTTTTGCGTGGAAGCTTTAAAAGCTTTTTTTTCTTTTCTTTTTTTTTTCATCATGAGACTAAAAATAAGACTTGAGTGTTTTTGAACTGCACTGCAGGTAACTCACCCTCCTTAATTTGTCTAAGCAAAGAAATAGACCCGAGTTGCTAATGGATTTTGATTTCCCAAGACGACTAGTCCTAATGTGTTCTGATTTGTAGCTTTAACCTTAGTTGATTAGTATGAAGCAGTTTTAGTTTTAAGATTTGAGAAACCTTTAGGTCTATAGATAAATATAGGTGGTTGTTTTTTTTTTTTTTGTTTGTTTTGCACAGGAAGACGGCTTATGAGCATGGTCTAGAAGTTAAAACTCTGTAATGAACAAATTTCAGTGTTTTGGAAGAAACAGACAGCAGCTGTTTTTCAAAAAGAGTGTTCCTTATTATCTTCCTGGCTGATGACTGACTGATTATTTTCTCTGGCCAAGTGAAGGAGCATATCCTTGCCATGAATAGTTAATCTGCAAATGCTGGTCTTTTCCTCTGTGTAACAGAAACAGTGTAATTACAGTGTATTATTTGTCTCTAGGTTCTCCTTTTAAATGTAGGCGTAGGTAGGCATGCACACCGACTCGGAGCACAATAGCAAGTAATTTATTTGCCATAGAATATTTGCATAAGGGAACAATTGTTCATTTGGGAGTTGTCTGTTTGTTTAATTTGTTGATGCACAAATGTATTATCACATTTGTATTGTTTTGTTTTTTTTCGTCTTTATGAAGTGTAAAAGTATGAAATCTGTCTGTTAATGATTAACAAAGTGATCCCATTCTTTCTATGAAAGTAATACTTCTTGTGTGGGATGGACACACTCATCTATGGTTATAAAAATGTAAAAAAAAAAAAAAAAAAATACAAGTACTTTATTTAGAACTGATCATTTATTGTTCATTCCTCTTGCTTTCATGCCCTTAATTTTATACGCTTTTATTTGGTGACGTATGCGCTTTGTGGTAAACCTGTCTCTAAGATTGTATTGTTGTTTGAAAAGAAAAAAGAAAATTTCTGCATCTGACCATTCTAGAAAATCTTTAAGTGGATACTTACTGTATGGATTTATTGTTTTGGAAAATGACATGAAAAACTATTAAAATGCATTTATTACAAACGATTGATAAACTTTCATTTCTTTTTTGTTTTTCTTCAGGAGAAATTTTTTAGGATTGGAGGACAAAAGTAGACAGTGGTGAGGAAAAGGGGTACAGGCAAGTGAGTGGTAGGGTGAAATGAATGCTGAAGAGGGGTGCAATTCAATTCCATTTGGGAGATTATCAGCAAAATTTACGTAAAATGGAGATTTTACATTTTCGTGTTTTTTTTTTGTTTGTTTTTTTTGCCCCCTTTATTGTCTTATCTAGCAGTGATTAATACATATGATGGAAAAGCCAAACCATAGGTTTCAGAGTTTGTATAAAGAGTGGAAATGGAGAGGGGGAGGGTGGATTTTCTTTTTTCATCCTGTATCCCATGAACACGATCGTTTGGAATTCCTGAAATCTCTTTGCTCAGGAAATTTACAAATCCAGCTGTTCTATTCAGTGTTGGATGAAATAGTAGAGCTTGTTATGGCACTGTTTACAGTCCAAATCCAAACAAACCCTTTAATTCTTTCTGCAGCTGATTGTTGAGTCTTGCATTTAGCCCTTTTATCTAATGCAAAATCATTTCTACCCCAAACCTTCCCCTCAGTAACTGAAAGAGCTTCATGCTGCTGCGTCGTCCCTAATGTTTTGATGTAGACTTTGCCATTCCATTAGATGATGTCATAGATTATAAAAGCTTTTACTACAGCATTTGTTGAATGCTCAACTCTGGTCAGTACTGTAAGTATTAATGAATTTTCTTATAGCAGCATGGCTTGGGCAGTGGTTGTGGCTTCGGTTTTATATTCAAGAGCTGACCGTGTGCTATAGTTTCTATAGTATTGACTATATACTATAGTGAGTTGTCCTTGTTCAGACTGCCAGGCCAAATCCGATTTTTTTGCATATGCAGATTGGAATCAGATTGATTTCATGTAGTCTGAACAGTTAAAAAAATAATTTAAAATAACTTGTATCAGATTTATCCAGTGATGGTTTGAAATCAGATTCAGATTGTATTCCTAAAGACGTGTTTTAGTCTGGATGTGCTATCATGTGGTATGGGACATGGATCCATGGTTGAAAAATGAGCTCGGGAAATCTGGAGGAGTTCGGGCAAGGTCTTTTTTTTTCCCCCACTTTTGACACTTTTACGGCTAAGTATGTAAAAGCCACACCCTTAGGTTTTCCATGCAGCTAAATTAACCATGTTTTCAGCAAGAGTGGCCCGATTTAACCATACTGTAGTATGGAAATGGAGAACAGCAGTCTCTGGATAAAGTAAAATGACAGCACTTTTGGGGGTCAGTACAGTACATCAGTACAGGCAAAGATGGAGAGAATGTACAGAAATGGCGATATACAGTATGAGGAAATATGTGAGCCTCCAGCGTCATTCCCATGGCAACCAATACAGATAGGTTAGACAATGTATCGGATTTGGGCTGCCAGTCTGAACAGAGCCGAATCCTATCTGGTCACTTTCAAATGACAGTGTGTACAGTCTGAAGATCAGATTTAGTTCAGCCTGTAGTCTTGAACAAGCCCTTAGAAACTTGTGTCACACAAATAGATTAAAAAACAAACATGTAATTGTTGATCTAATGAGGTTTTCTGTGTAGAAATGTTTATTTTACATTGATGGAAGGAGTTTCCAGTGTCTGCATTTTCTGACATTTAGAGGTAAAGCTGTAAATGCAATTTTAAGATTTGGTTTGTTTTTTTTGTTAACATGGCAAGCTGTGTTTTTTTTCTCTTTAGGAGGGTACAAAAGACACTGGTGAGGGACTGACTGTTATAAGGGAAGTGATAACAAGAACTAATATGCTCGACAGACATTGCACAGCATTAAATGTAACTAGAAATAATTGACATTTTTCATTAATAAATAAAAAAAAAATATTTGGTTAATTCCTATGGTATAAGAGTAATAAAAGACATTGGGAGGTGCCGTCTTCATTGTCACACCATCCACTCATTTATTATAGTCCTATGACAGTACGGAAATTTTTTTTCTTACATATAGCAAAGGCATTTATAACACTGCTTATTCATTTGTAATGAAATGATTCAATGCAGTCTGGTGTGTTGATTATGTTTGAAGTCGCTCATGATAAACCACCCTTTTATATTAAAAGGTTCAAGGTAACTAAAAACATTATACAAAGAAAATAGGCTAAATATCTTAAGTACACTGTGTGGCACTTCTTCTTCCTGAAGATTCTTAAGCCAAAGCCAAGCAGTGATTTCCTTGCGGTGAGGTCTAAGCTCTCCACGGGCTTCCTTGTCAATGTGGAGAGCTGCACAGCCAAGCAGTCCTCTGTAGCATGTGTGCATTTTTTTTTTTTCTTCCCCTTTTCCCTGGGTGTTATCTGTGAACCTGAGTCGAGTAGAGGAAGACACCGCTGAACGTTGAGAGTATCTCTTTGGCCTCAGAGAGGGCAAGCGCGCCAGCTGTGCGCACTAGCGCAACTCGATCTCCTGCACGCAAAGAGAGCACGAGGCTGAACGAGACCGAGCTGCCGCACTGACAAGGCCTTGATGCGCGCTGGTCGTTCTGTCCTCCGTAACCTGCTGAATCCAGCTTGTGCACGCTGCGCTCAGACACGGAGAGCACAGCCTGGATGCGCTCATGCCGCGGAGGTGTCAGCACGGTCGAGACTAGATAACGACCGGTCACTGGCACCGTGAAGATACCTGCAAAGCAAGCAGGAGGAAATGACTGTGTTGCCAACTAGGACATGTACTGGCTGATTTGTCCTAAGAATCTTTGTCATTGAAAAAGCAGATCTGAAAATTTTTAAATACCTGTTTGTGGATTGTAGTGCCCTCCATCATTAACTAGCACTTTATTAAACTGGATAATGCCAAAGTCTCCCAAATGCGCCTGTTCTGTGAGACCAGCTGAAAAGGAGATCGGCTCTACAAACATGTTTCTCTCAGGTGACACTGTAAAAGAGGCATAGAAAAGTGGTGCTTAGATTGAAATATTCTCCATTTTAAAAATAACCTGTTATTGTGGTGAAAAATAACAATGTGTATGCATATAGTAATGCATTTCTATTGACTTTACCTGGGGTAGCAACAAGCCTTTGTGTGGGATTCCATAAAGCTTGGGAAGCTAATGAAAAAAAACAACAACAAAAAGTCTCATTAATTAAGGACAAAATAAACAATGAAAGTAAAGTTGGACATGAGAGGGAGTCAAAAAGTATTCGCATTCTGGTTATATTAAACAAAAATGACCTAAAACATCTGTCTTATCAGCGCTTTCTGTTTAAGGCTACTGTATCCCCAATCACTGCTGTGCAGGTGTGAACACGTTACATCAGTTCATTTGTAATTGCGGTGCGAGCGATAATGGATGCCTCACTTATGAATTGCACGCAAGAAAAGCAGCGTGCAGCGATTCGTTTTTCTGTGATCTGAGGGTGTAACAGGAGCCCGAAACAACTCGCAGAAGAGCATAAACAGAAGCGTTTGGATATCTGCAAATAAAATTTGGACCGATACTCTAAGGAAGGTGAAAGTTTCTTAAAGAGAAATGGTAATGGAAACAGCCTTAATCGGCGACCAAGAAAAAGATTAAAAGTCAAACCATCAGCTGGAAAATTGATGCTTACGGTTTCCTGGGATTCTCAAGGGCCAGTATTGAAACATCATCAGGAAAAAGGTTCAACAATCAACAGTGTTCGTTATAGTGAGATGCTTAAGCGCCGAAGGATTAAACGCAGAGGACAGCTATCTAAGGGTGTTGCGATCTTGCATGACGATGCACATCCGCACACGTCTGCCCACACTGTCGCCACTCTGCAACAATTTTGTTTTAAGGTGTTATAGCATCCTCCCTATAGAGTCCTGATCTTTCTCTATCAGACTTTGACCTGTTTGGTCCCTAGAAAGCAGCCTTACGAGGATGAAGATTCACTTCTGATGAAGAAGTGAAGACAGCAGTGCATTCGCAGCCTATAAAACATTCCTTTTAATGAGGGAATATGAAAACTTGTTGACAGATGGACAAAAGTAATGCTTTTGTCTTTTAAAATTTTTTTACTTAAATATATTCTACAGCCAGACTGCAGATAATTTTGAGTCACTCTCCTATTTAGCTCGGCTACAGAGACAATAACTTTTTACCTGCCATCGGGTAGGGTTTATATGCCACTGGATTTATGGGAAGATGGCCTGTGGTGGAGATGCAAGATAAGGATGTAAACATTTTTTTAAAAGTTAAACCATACTGTACATATATATAGCAGAAACTGATAACTTGTGAGATCACTGACCTGGTGCACCTGCAAATCCGGAGACGGGTTTGCCTAACTCATGGGATCCACGCTCCCGTCGTGAGGGGACTCTTTGTTCGTATCCAGGTGGTCCAGCCACTCCAGTCACGACAACTGGTACATGAGGCTGTAGGTGTGGGGTTGAAGGCCGAGGAAGAGCGTAAGGCTGGCGTGGGATTGAGGGCTCGCCATGTGGCTGCCGTTGAACTGGATAGGAAGGAACAGGCACTGGCCTTTGTGGAATCACCAAAGGAATGTGGATCTCAGGAATATGTGGCCTCCTCGGTGGGTAGAAAGTCCTGGAATCGGGAACTGTACTCGGTTTGTCAGGCTTCACTTGCACTCCTGAGAAAGAGAGGATTGAGAGATGTGACTCATATTCTTGGGGGAAAAGCTGTCAGATAAAACTCTCAGGCAGCGAATATATGAAATTGAAATGGATAAATCAATCCTCACAAATGAAAAATATGAAGGGGTGGACTAGATGACTAATCTCATAAGGATATGCATTTGGGATGTAACGTTATATGAATGCGTTATACAGGTTGAACAGACATTTAACAAAGAGATATGAATATGGAAAGTAATAGGAGGTGCACTGTTCTTTCTTTCAAGAAAGCTTGGCACAAAGGTTTACAGAACATCTGGTTAAGACTAGATGTGGGCTTCAGGACTGGGATCCCACAAGACACAGCAAAAAAGTCAACCAAGCAGAAGGTTTTTTAACAGCAATTTTCAATCTCAATCTAGAGACTGTTTCCTTAGAAATGAAATGCAACTATAATGTTTATTATAAAGGGCAAAAAAATTTCACCTGTGTATTTAGCCAAGGGGGGAAAAAAATCCCTTTAGTGGCTAAATTTTAACTACCATCAGCAGTCTCACACTGTGATGTTTCCTCAACCTAGCATGTGCTGTTCATCACACAGGGGTTTACTCAACACTGTAATTGCATCTTTGTCTTCCTGCTTACACCCGGCATGAGTAAAACAAAGCCAAGGCTAAAATCCCAAGGGTTCTCTTCAAACAGGCTACCACCGACCGCTTTCCTGCGTCACCGCTGTTCGTAACACCAGGTATCTCAGAAACACACACGTAAGGCACTTTTCCCATGAGATAATTGCTATCTAACTGTTTCCCATGGGCACTGCTTGGGACGCAGAGGAAATCACGGGCTACTTTGTGCCATGGCTCAGCATACTACACACAGATGTGGCATCTTAACCAACAGTGACACACTAAACTACTGTAAAGCCCAAATTAGTCCTGTTTCTGGTAATTTAACTTCCTGTCTGATTCAGTTTCCCGAATCCAATTCATCCTGATAAACATGACCAACTGTACTGGATAATGAATATAATGTTCTGGGAACAGGATTGATGAACGCTGGTATAAAAGCATGCTTTAGGCAACAGTCTTGACTCAGATACACTGCTTGTTTATGGAGAAGAAACTCGATCTTGGGAGGCTCTTGAGAAGAAACTCTTGATCGAGGGAGGCTGTGTTTACAAATTACCAAGATGGGATGACGAGATTGGGATAATTGAAATTGAGAGAAAATGCTAGGTCTTGTTTCATCCATTAGTTCAGAAGGCAAAACGAAAGAAAGAAAGAAAGAAAGAAAGAAACTTTTCCCACACAAACACACACACAAACACACACAGGTGTTATTAACGTCTACCGTTCTGCACTATGCCCTAATAACCAGACCTCGGTGAAGTAATCTCGCTCTTGTCCTGATCCAATCTGAAAACATCCAGATGGATCTCTGAACTCTGACTCTGAACTTTGACCCGGCTTTTATTGATCTCTCCATAGAGAAATCACTTATAGTAACGCTAGAACCCTTCTCAAAGCCTACGGCTGCTTGGTTCACCTCCACCTCCTTGGTTCAATCCACAGACGCACACTGTGAGAGAGGGGAAGAGAAACTTTTGGCATTCTATACTAGCAAGATATCAATCAGCAGGAAAAGAAAGACAGGAACAAGGATGATAAAGATTAGATAAGCTGAATTACACGGCATGTCAGGCCATCTTGGGTCATATTTTCAAGCTCCTCCATTGCAGAATTTAATAACTATCAAGTCATTGTCTCTCCAGTATTCCAGTATGAGCTGGGAGCCTATTAATCCGTTGGTCTGGCTGATGACCAGAATCTTCAAATAGGTTGAGAAGGATTAGTTCATAAAAAAAAAAAAGATTCATTTTGCGATAAAAATTGCAGAAGAGCATCAGATTTTAGAAACCAAACCACATGCTTCCCAGCAGATTGTGTTGTCACGGACAGAGCAACTGTATGAATTATTCCCAGAATTGCACAATGGCGTACCCCTGCCCCAGACGGCTTGCCAGAAGGAATGAGTAATCCTTAAGACCTCGCAAAAGCAAGCCCAGTTGTCTAGTCGGCTGCGCTATTGCATTCGTTTTGCCTTTTTACACCTTTGTAGAGCTACAAAGTCTTTCCCACACTGTTTTAGTAATTATACAGACCAATTATTACCTACAAAAATCGTAGTCACAATGCACTGAGATTAGGGTTCATACTTAAACAACAACCTTCCGAAGACAGATACAAATACAAGTAGTGTATTTGTGTTACACCTCTAATATTATCGTTTTTATGCGAATTTAATCATTTGGACTTAAGCCTGGACATAACCTTCATGCATGCTTAGGACTGAGAGTACTTGATATCCACCCTGGAATAATGACATCAGACGTTACAGGGAGGCTCCCAGGAATCATGCATGCAGGCGTTACATCACGGACGGCTCCTAGCCCAACATCTGCACTCGGGTGGGGTAGTGAGCCTGCTTTACAGCACCGCACGTCCAGAGGCCCAGTCCCAGGCTCGGCTGGTTAATAAAGACCAGACCCACACAAGCAAACACATACTGAACATTCGACATGTTCCCAGAGTCTGTGTTGGGAAAAGTAGAGCATGACTAGGAAAGGACCACACAACTCCTGAGCTCACGAAACTAAAGAAAAGGAGGAGAAGGATAGTCACTCATTCATCATCCTACACAAATTAGCTGTGCAATAAGTGCCAGGGAGTTTAAATAAAACATAGGACATTTTTAGTTAGCGTCAAATTAACCCTACACACACCATGACGTATGGGTTTAATGAGTATGCTCATTTCCATAGCACCATTGTGTAAGACCTTTATTATTTTCAAACACTACAGAAAGTAACCAAACCGTATCATAAACAGCATAACAATACTGCAGAACTATTACCCATCACTTGTTAACGAGAAAGGCATGATTGTACTTCGCTCCATTCCAATGCTTGTAACTCTTATTTTTCTATGTCTATTGAGGCCTCTTGCTTTTCTGCAGCCCCTGGGAATTGTAGCCTTATAAGCAAGCCTGTATCTCATCATAGCACATGCATTATGGGCACTCTTTACCTTGAGAGCAAGTTTCTCTGAAACGACCCCCCCCCAAAAAAAAAAAAAAATTAGAATACCAGGTCTGGTTTGGCTGACAAATCACGTGGATGGATGTGAGTCATGAAGATAAATCCTGACAACTGAAAGGGGAGTCATGATTTCGTTGCGTGGCAGCAGCCCAATTTCCATTTAGGAGCTTTTCCAAGTCAAACAAATCCTGCGCAGTTTTCCAATCCGTATCTTCATTTTTAAATGGTAAAAACAGTCTCACTGTTCCAGTGGTGTTAAGACAAGATCAATTAGAATTTGATAGAAATGTTTACACTAGTACAATCGATTATACAAAGCATTAGGCATGATGCAGGAAGGAATAGTGCACGGAAGCAAACGATGATGTAATATAAGGCCCATATCTGAGGTGTGTTCTCTCTCTCCCCAAAATAAAAGTGTTGATTCGGTGAGTGGGGTGGCGTTGGTGGGAATCTGATGATACTACGTGCTATCATAAAAGTTCTGCTGTTTGCAATTCATTTTAGCACATCACTTATAGTACAGTTAACCTGTGGTTTTGCATCACTTACCTTGAGTCTTAACATTTTGCAGGTGGCGCTGGAGGTTGATGATCTCTCTAGAGTGCATCTGCAGTGTTGAGTTCATTTGAGCCAAGTTTCTCTCCAGACCCTCTTTCATATCCTGAACTTGAGTTCTCTCATAATTTACCTTCCCACACAACTCTTCTAGTGAAGTAATTCTGCTGCCTAGTGCAGAGATGCCTTCAGCTGCGCCTTGTGCCTTCTCCTTGCAAAGGGTCAACTCTGTAGTCATCTGAGATTCCAGGTTATGTAGTCTGTTGCTAAGCTCCTCCACTTGACTGTGGCTTGGTTTAGTTCCCTCGTGGGACACTGGTGGTACCCTTGATTGTATCTGAATGTGTTCTGTCTGTGTCCCTTGGCAACAACTAGAGTTCATGTTTTCAAGATCTTGGCTAAACCTGCTCATGACATCTCCTAACCCTGTCACAGATCCAGTTAGACCACTCACATTGTCCGTTAGAGGCTCCAGCTTGTTCTGCACATCCTGTATGCTAACACTGTTCTGTTGATTCTCAAGCTTCAGATCATCGACTTCGGCTTCTAATTCCCCGAGCCTCACTGCACTGTTTTCAACATTGGTGCTCAGGACATCCAGTTGATTTCTACACTGCCTCACATCATTTGTAATACTCTCCAGACGGCCTAGATGTTGAGGATCCACTGATGGACTTGATTTGCAGTCAGTGGAGCATATGTTCTCAACAGCATTTAGCCTCAACTCCAGTCCCTGCATTACAAACTTGTTTGCATTAACCTGATTTTGCAGAGCATCAACGGATTCGCTGAACATCCCTGGGAAGGACGTGTTACTTATTTCGATCAGCATGCTTGTAAAGTCTTCCTGTAAAGAGTTCAGCTTCTCGTTCAAGAGCTTCTGGATCATTGCTGCCTCTTCAGCTAGAGCCTTGGTTAACTTCTCATCCACATAGAAGCAGTAGGTTTCTGCGTTCCTCTCGGTCGCATTCATCCTGGCTTCAAGCTCATCCATGCGAGGGCCAAATATATCGTCCAGCTTTAACATGGACAGATGTTCCAGTTCGTTGTCCACACGGGCGTTTAAGATCTGATGAGCATCTATCAGTTGCCCGAGTGTTTTTTGTAGATCATTGCCATCCGCTTTAAATGGAGTCGTTTGCCTGTGTGTGCGCACCAGTCCATCGGACATGACCATATCCAGACGTAGCTCGCGCATCTCCTTCCTGAGCTCAGTCTCCTGGTTTCCCAGTAGATTTGTCAGATTGTCATAACTATTCTTCAGTCCCTCCTTATATATTTTCTGAAAAGAAAGTATCTTTTCATCACATGCACCCTTCAGCTTTTCTACCTCATCCTTCATGTCCGCAACCAGCTCCTTCTTTAATTTCTCAAACTTTGTATCAATGTAGGCCTGAAGGATATCAATGTCTGAGGAAGCACCAGCAGTCATCATTGGTCCCTGAGAAGCGTCCATTAACATTCGGATCTGGCCACTGTGTCCAGTCACAGCTTCCCGCAGCTCCTCAATTGCCTCGTCCTTGCTTTTCAGAGCATCTGTCACATCATTAAGCCTGGCTAGCACTTTTTCCATGCCCCTGTCCTCGAGTCCCCTTGTGGCCTGGTGACCATCCAGATGCACCAAGCTTTCCTCTATACCTCCTGTTTTTGCGCTATCTTGCACATGCATGTTGGTAAGGAGCGTGGCAAGCATTTTGCTAGTGTCCTCCTGTATGTCAGTACGTAGGTTTGCAGTCATGCCAGTCATAGCTGCCTGAAGATCCAGCACTGTCTGAGACAGGCGTTGCACTTCTTCTTCCAGTTGACGAGTTTTCTCAACCCCACTGTTGGGGTCGTGACGCCCCGTCTCCTGTTTCTCTGGCCCTATCACAGGAAATAAGATATCAATTGGATCATTCTAATCAGAACATACTGTCTGCATGTATATTAAACTGCATGCCAAATATTAGATATTATATAACATACTATATAATTTGTAACCAAGAAAGAAGACAAATGTGACTATCTTACTTTGTGAGTTTCGTATGTATCCATTATGAGGCTCAGGATGTGGCTTTGGTTGAGGTTTAAGTAACATCTGCCGATTTGGGATGCCTTTTAGTTCCCTGCAGTCTGGACCTTGATATCCTGGGCAGCACCTCCATTCCAGTTCAGTTACAGTCTTATAGGAGATCCGGTAACTGGGTTGGAAATGGGTCTGATACCTGGAAAACAAGATGTAATGCCAACAAATTGAATCATGCTGTTATCCAAAAAAAAAAACTGCATAACTTCACAATAATGAGATATCTACCTAATATCACAAATGCTACAGTATATTCTGTGATGTGATATAAGTCTTAACAGACTATGCAATGCCTTTGCCTGGTTGGCCGTGAACTTTTATCTAGTGAGCCCTGCACAAAGCGGTCCTTAAAGTAAAAGGAATCAGCAATCATGTATCTCACCTAATATACAGAGTTCCTGGAACAAAAATATATCAAATTACATAGGTATTTTGGGCATTTCAAATGTAATGAAATAATTTGATTAGACTTTTTGCAGTGTAAATTAAAAAACACTCCTCGGCAACTTCAACAAGTCTAAGAACATTTCCCTAAAACAAACTGATTGAACACAGTTACACACACAGACAAAAAAAAAGCCTTCAGCTCTGTAAAAAAGTGTTCTTTGGTGTGTTCAATTGTTAAAGATGAAATGTAGAGAACCCTACAAAGCTCTTTCCAAAAAAGCTCCAAGAGGACCATTACAGTCCTTTTACGTGTGTTAAGTAATTATTAAAAATCTGCTGATTCTTTCACAAATCTGCATAAATGCACTTGGTTCTCAACATACGCAATTACGTAACTGGAGAGTAACATAATAAACCCCGGTGATACAGTGGATTCCCTTTAGTGGTGAAAAAAAAAAAAAAAGAAAAGAGAAATGGCATCATTTCCTGCGATGAGGTTGGGGCTGGGTCAGTTTTCACATCTGTGAGTGCAATTATGGACGAAAAATAATGCATGTTCCCACAGAAATCTCCCAGATAACAAGCCATATTCTATTCATTGTAACTTTTCGTTGTAACAAGTTTTTAAGAAACTGCGAAAGACACCTCATTATGAAATCTGATACGGAACATAAGGTCAGACCTGCATGAACCTTCGTGTTATTTTCCCCCTTCGTAAAGGCGAACAAACTGTTGTTTCTTAAACAACATACACTGCCAATCAAAACAACACTGTGCCTTTTTCGTTGTTCATCGTTGTTAGATATTCTAAAATGTGAAAAATCTAACCAAGCAGTAAGTATACGTAAAGCATGAAATGTTTTGAGTCCTACTTTTAGGCGTAACAAATAGCCATTTCTCATTTTATTGGAGTGTGGAAATCATAGTGATTAAACAATAATACAATTTAAAAGATTTTTGACTGGCAATGCATGAGATAATCTCACATGAGATGAAGAGTCACATTGTTGTAAATTACCGCCATCAGTTTTATCTAGATAACATGGATCACATTGCTGTGATGGCCTCCTTGTCGAGATCATGTTCAGATGACCTGACCACTTAACACAGAATAGGGGGCTTCAGTCATGTCTTGTGTCTGCAGGCTCTCGTTCCAGCTAAATAGGGAGGCACACTTGATTGGAGCTCAAGATGAACTGATTATATGAGTGGAAACAGGAGTGACTCCTGCTTGGCTGGAATGAAAGCCTGCAGCCACACTAGCCCATCCACAGAAGAATGAGATTTTTTCACTTCGTGGCTGTTGCTCTGTTCCCAAATGACATCAGAACATCTGCTGTCATCTTTTAACACTGCACTCTGAACAAAGTACGAAAGATTGATAAAAACGTAATTATGCACTGTTGAAAAAAAAAATTGTGGAAAAAAACTTTCAGTTGGGGCAGTTTTTGTGCTCTCTGCCATATGCTTTATAAAGCAATAACTGAACAGTGAGTTGTGTAGTTAGAAGTTACGTAAGAAAGAGAATAATGACCTTAATCAGACCACTTACAGGAAGCAAGACAGACATACCATACAGCGCGAAAGTCTTACGCACACTGTGATCTTTCCCTACTGATTTTTTTTTAGGACTTTATTATTGAGTTAGTACAAAGGTATTTCTGATTTTCAACCACGTTTCAGACACACACACACAAAAAAAGGAAGCTGCTGGATTTTAGATGCTAAAAAAGAAGCAGGTCCAATTGTCAAAGTCCTCTGAAGACCTGTGGGTGGTTCTGCAGGATGCTCAGTAAAAACTTAGTAGATATCATTTCCTTTAACTTTAACTCTCTCACTCCCTCGTCGTCTATACCGCTTGATCCTGTATACAGGGTCGTGGGGGGGCGGCTGGAGCCTATCCAAGTCAGGGCTACACCCTGGACTTAGTGCCAATCCATCGCAGTAATTTGTTTATCAAACTGCACAAATGTGAGCTGAGACTAAAGGGCACTCGCATTATCACACCAAATACGGACTGTGTTTCATTAAATACTGTTTACTGGGCTTTACATTCATATATGATATAAAGTAGCATGTTAATAGAGTACAAGAATAAAAGTAACATCTTCATATTTTGACTAAGTATTTAGAGATGATGACAAAAGTACTCAGCTGAACAAATAGTCTTTGCTTCTGCCAGTTCTTGGAGGTAACAGGATTTCTCTTAGAAACAGAGATAAACACAGCAACTGATGTAACTAGGGTGTAGCACAAATATTACCATACGCGCAATGTTCGCCGTATCCATTATAAAATCCACACACGCAGGTTATCTCTCAACACTGAAAGCAGTCCGCATTCTCTGCTACACTACAACCACAGCACGTATTACACTCTGGTGTCTGCAATATCACAATGTTAAAAGCACAGCTGCTTTGTGGGCCCTTCATATATTGTGTGAATTGTAAAAGCCTTCAGGCTGGTATGATATGAAGATTAGTGTGAACTAACCAATAACCCATAAACTGTTATCTCACACAGTGGTACATTAGTGTTTCAGGATAGTAAAAGTGTAGATAGTGACTAGTAATTCAACCCTGCATAGGAGTGTGTTTTTCCTTTTTACAACACAGCTGAATTATCCCAGGAATGCTCAGGAATGTTCTTTGATGGTAATCAGCTAATGAGTTGATGTGGGTGAAATGAGTGCTGTGATGTGCTCTAAAGACTGGGGTCTGACATCCCTTCCCTTGGGCCTTCTAGCTGTTTTGAAGTTAAGGACAGTGGTGCAAATAAGATGCAAAGAATGTCTAATAATCCTCCATCTAAATCCAGGAACCCACGCACAGACAGAGCCCTATTACTTAATGCCACTCTCATGGTGCTTTCCGATTGGCTAGCAGCTCCCTGAGAAGTGGACTGCACATGGTATTAAGCCATCTTAACTAAGATTAAAAACCAAAGGCCACTCCAAAGACTATTATCCACTGCAAATAAGACAGAGACCACATGACCTGGTACTAATTCATATGAACCGTTCGTTATTAACAAGGACGACATCAAATAAGAATTAGTAATCTTCTTGTAGTTTAAACAATCTGCGATGGATTGGCACCCTGTCCAGGTTGTACCTCGCCTCGTGCCCGAAGTCTTCAGGAATAGCCCAATTTCATGGTGCCATACACAAAGCAGTGAATTATCTTGCTCCGCCCATATAAAATCTTTTTAGGCCCCCCGCCGCTTTTTCTTCTCCATCGCTTGTGTTAAATTGGACAGATCTGAGTGAAATGGTGCTGCGGAAAAGCTTTCACTCATTGGCTATAGGGAGGCCTGGAGCCTGTGCCAGGAGACTTAGGGCACAAGCAGGGGGTCACCCTAGGAACACCAGTTAGCCTAATCTGCATGGTTACTGTGGGAGGAAACCGGAGCACCCGGAGGAAACCCACAAAGCATAGGGTGAACACGCAAACTCCACACACACAGACCTGAGGCGGGAATCTAACCCGGACCCTGGAGGTGCAAGGTGACGATACTAACCACTAAGCCATTCTGCCGCCCTTACGGAAAAGCTATGCGAGAAAAAAACTTAAACGTGTGGAGGCGGATGCCACCAAACATGCAGATTTCAGACGTGTGTTGTACGGGCTGCCACAGCAGACTTTACCTCATCAGCAATGCCAAAGTTTGTGCAGCATCATCAGGCAAATGTAGAAAAGCAGGTGGTGAGCAGGCATGTACCGTAATCAATGATAAGGGCCAGAGAGACAAGCAGAATGAAGAGCAGGAGGGGAGGCTAGTTCAATCTGTTAGGACTCTAGCTTCATGATAACAGGGACTTGCAAGGAGGGAGGGAAGCGGGAGATAGCCTACCCTAGTGTGCGTGTGCGTGTGTGTTTTGAACAGTAGTATATATATAAATATAGCGCATCCGGAAAAAAAAAATATTGTGGAAAAATTTATGTATTTTTGTACATAACTTAATTAAAAAGTGAAACTCATATATTCTAAACTCATTACTCATAAAGTTAAGTATTTCAATCTTTTTTTAATTTCAAAGATTACAGTTTACAGCTCATGAAAATAAAAAATGCAGTATCTCAAAATATTAGAACATTCACAAGATCAATCACACAAAGGATTTACAATACAGAATGTATCGAGTGCATAAACGAGCATACTACTTTTCAGAAGTCAGACACTTCTGTATCATAAATCATTTGAATATTTCGAAATACTGGATTTTTTTATAATCAAGCCATAATCATAGAAATTAAAAGAAGAAAGGGCTTGAAATATTTCACTTCATGTGTAATAAATCTTGAAAATATGAGTTCCATTTTTAAAATGAAATTAGAAAAAAAAAGTCCATGTTGTTTTTTATGAGATGCACTGTCTGCTGTCTATGTATGTGCTGTCTGAGTGGACCGATTCTGGATTATAAAGACCAAAAATCCCAGGGTTTCTTTTTTTTTGTCTCAGTCCAGCCCTTGCTGTTAATCTGCATGATATTAATCTCTTTAAGAATGACAGTGTCTATCTTGCAAATTTCTCACTCATTTATTCTCTATACAGCTTATCCTGTAGAGGGAACTGTAGGAGGAAACCAGAGTACCCGGAGGAAATCCACGAAGCACAAGGAGAACATGCAAACACCACGCACCAAGACACGAGGTGGGAATCGATCCTTCGACCCTGGAGGTGTGAGGCCACAGTGCTGATCATGTGCCAACCTGCTGCATTATCTTGCAAATTAATCAAATCACATTTATGTACGAGTTATATCCATCTATTCATCTAGGAACCACTGTAGTCCAACTAGGGTGTGCGGAGGCCATTGGTGACTATTGTATTTATTCCCGTTTTTACGACCATGATCAAGTCAGCATTCACATGCCTATGGACTGTGGGAGGAAACCAGAGTACGTAAATGAATATTTAATTAATATTTTATCTCAGTTGTGCAGCAACAGGTATCCTAGGTTACCAAGGTTATGCATGGAGGTAGTCATGTCTGCATTTGTGTTCCGAATGAAGGTCTTTTGTCAAGGAAAGTTCCTATAAATGATTACACTTTATACTGTACACAGAGTACACTTTAAAGCACACTGTGTGACAGAATGCAGCATGAATCACCATGGAACAAATACCACACACACACACACACACACACACACACAACTCCCATTTTGGTTCGCAGTGCATTCTAAGGCTCCATCTCCCAAGCCCCACCCTCTCCCTGTAGTATTAGCGTCACTGTTCATGAGGACTGGGGCAAGCCCCGCCCCCCATGCCCCGCCCCTCGCGGTGGTACTCACATCACTGAAGGCTCGCAGTCGGGCTGGTGTGGAGGGCAGCGCGCGGATTCGGGAATGTCGGCGCGCACCACGCAGCTCACGTTCTTCTGCACGATGAACGCGCACCAGTTTCTGGCAAATCGAAAAAACAACAATCACAGATATACGATTCTTTATGAAAATCTATTCAATTTCACTGCGATATGATTCTGTAGTGTGAAATCAGATCCCCAAATTACGCAATGAATGTACCCAATTAAAGTGTTACATTACACATCTGGAACATCTGGTCTCATAGAAATTAATTCAACCAAGACTGTAATCGACTGTTTTAATGCAATTTTGTGGCTTTGGGGAAAAATAAAAAAAATATTATTTAAGGTGCCACACATTGATGGCAATTTTTAAAATATTATTAATCTTTGTGCTTTATAAAGGCAGTTTATCATTCTGTATCCACATGTCAGCGTTTGAGTTATTAAAAAGAAGTCTAGTGTGGAATCTACTTAACTTACTCGTGATTCAAACTTGTTCATTAAACAAACGAGGTTTCTAAGCGATATTCTCTTAAAATAATCAGTTGTAGTGTACTGGCACAAACCAAACAGGCAATGTATCCCTTTTTTTTCAAACTATCATATAAATGAAAAATCATGTGCAACTTTCACATTCACCAGTCCAGTGTCTGTGGGTTGGTACTCACTTGTTTCTTTGCCTGTTCGTGTTGTACTGGAGACTCAAAGACACGCTTCCCAAAAACAGCACAGCGAACCACAAACTGCTCAATTCAAGCTTAACACTCATTGTAAATGCTGGCAAATAAAAAAAACAAATAAGGTTATAAAGTAATTAAAAGAATGACTCAGGTCTGGCTGGGGTTCAGCCTTCCCAAAGCATGTGGACAAAAAGCAGGAGAGTCCGAGCAACTTCTCAACTTGGAGGAAAAAGTTAGTCTCAACTCTACAGGGGTCCGAACAGCAAGGTTGCCAGATTGAACCGTAGTGTTTCCACCCAACTGCCTTTTAAACCCCTTCTGTATCTCGTACAACACCACTTACAGATACGTTATTTTCAGAAATAATATAATTCCATGTTTAAAACTGTAAATAAAAAATAAAAAAACATAATTTATTCACATGTCTCGACCAAGCAAATGAAACTTTTAGGCCACATGTATCCCAATCTGGCAACACTCTCCACAAGAATTAATGGAGGCGGGACAAGTGGCCTAAAACACAATAGAGTACTTAAATACCCCACAGCGCTTTTAAACGGACACCACAGCCTAGTTGTGACTTTGTGTAGGCTTTTGACTTTACATGTTTGGGGTTCTGTGTTGTATGTATGTTTGACAGTTACTCTCATCATCCATAACTTTAAAACCACCTGCATATCCCCCTTGTGCTGTCAAAACCACTGACTCCACAAGACCTCATGTGTGCTGTACATGGTTCTAAGATGAAGGAGATCCTTGGTGTCGTGTAAGTTGCAAAGTGGGGCCCACATGGACCAGGCTTATTTGCTCAACACATTCCACAGATGCTTGATCAGATTGAGATCTGGGAACTTTCGAGACCATTCCTGGTCAGCGTTTGCAGTGTGATATGGTTCATGTTCCTCCTGAAAGAGCCCACTGCCAGCAGCTGACCCACGGACTGCTGCCATGAAAGGGTTTATCTGGTCTACAGAAGTATTTATGTAGGTGCACATGTCAAAGAAGCACGTAAACGCCTGATTGTCATTCACGCACAATTTGGTTGCGCCAGTTTAAATTGCAGGTCTTTGGACTGTCGGAGGAAACCAGAGTACCCGGAGGAAACCCACCAAGCACGGGGAGAACATGCAAACACGACAGTGCTAACCATTAAGCCACCGCGCCACCTTGTGCTGTTTCGGGGAGACGCTCTGAATCATCTAGCTATCACAAGTGTATTCATCCAAGTCATCTAGCCATCACAACTTGGCCCTTGTTAAAATTGCTCAGAAAAACCTGAAAAGCCAATCAGTCGCTGCCAAATGACATGCCTCTTGACATGTACCATTGCAATGAGATATTTCATTCACTTTACCTATCAGTAGTTTTGAAGTTATGTCACGGCCAGGTTGTTATTACTGTTATTCATCTAATTCTAGGCTAAATACATCACCAAACCATTTTACAATTGGATTTTTCCTCTGGAATTATAGTCTTAGAAATCTCTAATAAATATTTGATGTTCAATTTTACACTTAGGAAAAGGGTCAGGTGCAGGGAGGAAGGGTCAGGTGCTGAAGAGTCAGGTGCTGGGAGGAGTAACCACATGCTCCACCCCCCCCCCCCCCCCTCTATTTGAATAGATTGTAGAATAATTAAATGCAATCATAAGTAAATTATTGCAAAATATCATTTTTGTGATAAACATTAAGGGATGAAATTTGGACCAACTAAGGCTGTAAAAATAGACCTTTAAGACAACATGCAAAGCTGGTTTAAGGTCAGTAACCTGTTTGTTTAATGGGAAAACAAACATTAAAATGTTAGAATTTATATATATATATTTTTTAGATATAATTGAAAAATGTCGTGAATGCAGTATAAAGTCGGGTTGTCACAGAATGCATTGTACTCACTGGGTAACTGCTGGTTCAGACTTGACGCGTGTAGGGATTACGTGCGGCCAACGTGACGCACGCCCACAGACACGCCCCTGCACGCGGGTCCCGCGCGACTGTCACTCATGTGCAATGTATGAAACAGCTTTGAAAATCGATACATTTAAAGAGAGAGGCTGGTTGCAGAAATGCTCCATACACTGAATGCACAATGCAGCATCTCAACTCCAATTCTTGAAGCAACAGGTCACAACTAATTTTACATTTTAGAAGTTATCTTTTAATTTCAATGTAATCAATGTTCTTTCACACAGTCTTTTCAACCTCAAACATGGCAATGTGAGTAAACTGCATTTGAATCTTACGGATATATTCCCAGGTGACACCTAAAATCTGTCTTAATGCACATCCACCCATCTCTTTATGGACACTTAGTAGCACTTGTCCAACAGCAGAGGGCAGTAATGCTACACGAATCCCTTCGCTAAGAGACGCTAATTGCCTCCGTTAACGAGCCTCGGCTTTCCCTGAGTCCACTGCAACATACACAGCTACTGATGCTTCTGTTTCCACTGTGCAAAACTGATAAGTGAGACAGATGGAGCTCTGCTGCTACGCATTCGTTTGGCATTCTTGCTTATAATTACGTTATGATTTTCTGATGTGATATGCGTGATTCCACAAAATGTCATTAACTGAAATATATAGTGGGAAAACCAGTCTAAGCCTTTCTTGGAGCTTATAGAAGAAAAAAAAACACACATACTGTCAACAAAAGGAGTTCTGATTGTATTTCACAAAAAAATACTTCATTGTAGGAATTCCTAGGACTGGGGTATTTCTAGGGATTTCCTTTCTTTGGTCTCAATGTTTTTCTCTCTCATCAATTTACAGACGTATTGATGTGCACAAGCTGCTGTTTGTTCTCTCTAAGAAAGCAACAGACCTAACAAACTAATGAGAGAACTTTATTCCTCAGAATGAAGGACAGCCTTAAATACAGACTTAATGAGGCAGCAAGGTTTATTGCTTAAACAATTGTCCACATTTAGCTGATAATCATGGCCCAATGTGCCACAGGCTCTATAGGTCTGGGTCACATTGTGACACAAGTTAAGACTAATGAAGATTAAAGGGTCAGGTGAGTTTGTACATTTTACCAATTCCTCAGCTCCCAGCTCACACTAATGCACTGATTAATATGGTGTCCAAGTCAGGGTCTAGAGAATAGTTTCCCAACCCCTAGTACTGATTTACCCATCGTCCTGGACAACGTTAATATTTTCAGTGGTAACACATCTGGCACAACTAAATGGCTAATTTATGGCTAAATGGCTAGTAAACACACCTTTCTGATTTGAATTGAGTATGAGGTAAAATATTAAAATGGGCATGGCATGGGGTTCGACCATATCCAGGGCTGTGAAAAGTTAATCTTGGAAATGTGTGCTTTTGCTGCAAAGCAAATACTTTGTTCCATTCATAATTTAATGTCTAATTAGTGCATTTTAATCTGACCTGAAATACGTGGGAAATGAATAGAGAAAACCACCCTTAAAAAAACAAACACTAAATCTACAGCCGAGTCATTATTTGTAAAATTTGCCTTCTTTTTCAGGACCCCTGCAATTCGCCCTGACTGTCAATCATCTTCTGTGCCACATCCTGACATCTCCATTCTTGCAGAATCAATGTTTGGAGTTTGTCAGAATTTGTAGGTTTTTTGTTTGTCCACCTGCTTCTTGGATTGACCACAAGTTCTCAATGGGATTAAGGTCTGGGCGGTTCCTGGCCATGGACCAAAAATGTCAATGTTTCATTCCCTGAGAAATGTAAATATCACTTTTGCCTTATGATAAAGAGCTCCATCCTGCTGGAAAAGGCATTGGTCAGCCCCAAACTGTTGTTGGAAAGTTGAGGAGAAGTTGCTCTAGGAGGATGTCTTTGTTTTCTTAGGCAAAATGGCTAAGAAGCAACTCCACACATGAATGGTTAGACACAGGACTGATTTTATTTCAAGAAGGGCAGCAAAGAAGCCACTTCTCTCCAGGTAAAACATCAGGGACAGACTGATATTCTGCAAAAGCTACAGGGATTGGACTGCTGAGGACTGGGGTAAAGTAATTTTCTCTGATAAATCCCCTTTCCGATTATTTGTGACATCCGGAAAAAAAGCTTGTCTGGAGAAAAAAAGGTGAGCGTTACCCTCTTCTACTGTCATGCCAACAGTAAAAGAATGTGTACACCTGACCATTGCATTAATATGTGCTTTTTGAACATTGCATTCTATTTACTTTTGCTGCTATAATAACCTCTGCTATTCTGGAAAGGTTTCCCCCCCTGTTATATACCACAGCTGTGGCGATTTATGCATTCTCCCAGATGTGCGTTAGTGAGATCAGGCACAGGATCTCACTGTAGTTGGGAGAGGAGGCACTGTAGTTGCAACACCGACTGCACAACAGGCCTCCTCTCGTAACTACAGTGCGATCAGGCACTGTAGTTGGGAGAGGAGGCCTGGTGTGCAGTCGGTGTTGCAGACCATCCCAAAAGATTTTGGTCGGTTTGAAGTCAGAGTGCTCTCCAACTTTGGCAGATGATGTCTTCATGGGGTTTGCTTAGTGCACAAGGACATTGTCATCTTGGAACATGTTTGAGCTTCTTGATAACATGAAAGACTCTTTTGCTCAACTGTATGCTTCCGATGTTGTTTCGAAAAGATGTGACTGTCAGGTGTGTGTACAAAAAGTTTTGAGTGTATAGTGTATGGCAAACTAGGCCTAAGAGTACAACAGCTTATGGACATTAGGTATTATTGTTGCATACTATACTATTTTTATTATTCTACAGTAGTGTGCAGTTTATATTAGATTAAAGACAGCAGTGGTGGAAAATAGTAGGCTGTAAAAATAGTATGCTTTTTAATAGCGTGCTTGTTACGTCATCGTTACTGCGTATTGCCATCCTGAATTATATGGAAATCATAGGAAGCGCTTTGAGCTGGTGAGGAACTGGCGGGCAGGTGCGCGCGTGTGAGCTCGCAGCTCCCCAGGCGCGCGCTCTGTGGCCGTGGCACATTGCCGGCGCCCTGACGCGCTTCTGAGTCACCGTCATCTCAGCGCGCGTGCTGCTGCTCGCTCCCTGCCGACAGCGTGTCGCCTTTTGGCCGCGACTCGGCGCCACAGATCGGCCCCGCAGACCGAAAGAGCTCACGTGTTTCATTGTTCTGTTGTTTGTGTGAAATTCTCCCCCTCCTCCTCCATGTCTTCCTCCACCTCCTCCTCCTCATAGCGGCGCCTCGCCCCCACTTCACCGGACGCTTTGTGCTTTTACACAGAGAACCGCCTGACAGTGCTACTCTCTCCCAGTGGACACACAGTGGACCTCACCGTGGGGTTTCAGGGCGTCATGCAGACATTAAGGGCACAACAACTACAACAACAACAACAACAACACTGTCTGAATAAAACGCACAGTTACTTTACTTCCTACAGCCTTACATAGTAAAAAAAAAAAAAAGTGTCTACATACAAATGCTGCCCCTAGGTGTGAATAAGTCTGTGAACGTATGTGCATGGTGCTCTGCAATGACCTGGCATCACATTTAGATTTTATCCTTGGCCCATGCTGTGTTTCTGGAATAGGCCAGGAACCAGTCTATACTGCTTTTATCGTGTATACAGGGTCGCCTGGGGGCCTGGAGTCTATCCCAAGAGACAATCCATCACTTAATTTGGGATCACCAATTTTAGCCTAATCTGTCTTTGGACAGTGGGAAGAAACCCACCAAGCACGTGGAGAACATGCAAACTCCACACACGCAGACCCGTGGCGGGAATCGAACCCGGACCCTGAAAGTACAAGGTGCTAACCACGTGCCACAGTGCTGCCAGCCAGGAACTAGGCAAGATTATTATATTATGTAAATTATGAAGGAGTATTTTAATATCATGCTATTAACATGGTGGCGGCATGGTGACTTAGTGGTTAGTGCTGTCGCCTCAAACCTCCAGGGTCAGGGTTCGATCGGGGTCTGTGTGCATGGAGGTTACATGTTCTCCCCATGGTTGGTGGGTTTCTTTGGGGTACTTTGGTTTCCTCCCACATTCCAAAGACATGCATGTTATGCTAATGGCTTCCCAAATTGCCTGTAGTGAATGACAATCGGTAGTCAAGCTGACAACCTGGCCCCGTAAGTAACTGCGTAAGAAATGATGGATTTATCTCCAGGGTAGGGAGAATCTTTCATGCAATGTGATATAAATAAATGCAAAAAAACAAAACAAAAAAAAAAACAACTGTAATTATTAATTCAATTCAATTCAATTTTATTTGTATAGCGCTTTTAGCAATTGTCATTGCCTCAAAGCAGCTTCACACAAT